>JASDQU010739144.1:0-17817 GCA_032191745.1 Picea mariana
ATTTGTTTTATTTGTTACACTGAGAAGTACAAAAGTATCCCTTCGATCTTGTTCAACTTCACCTGAACCGTTCGAATAAGAATAAAGAATCTTGTGCCTATTTCACCATTTCATAATTTGGCATTTCGGGATCCTTGTGGTGGAGCTTAGCGCCTCTTGCTTCTTCCTCCATCTTCCATCGATGTGCCCAATGGCTGTGACCACACACTTATGAATGAAGTGATTTCGCGATTTTTCATTTCATGAATCTATATATGAGGCATCTTGACTCTCCAAGTTGCAATCCCCGAAACCCAAAATGGAGCTTATGTGAACTGACTCCTTCCCTTCTCGTGACCACCGGCGGTGACCATAGGCTATGCCAAAAGGTGCTTCATATTTCACGAGTTTCCACACCATGCTCCATTGACTCCAAGTCCGTGAAATTCCAATTGCTTTCCACTTGTCCTATGATTCGACAGTTCAGATCTGATCTTGATTCAACAGCTTAGATCATATCGTGATTTCGACATTCTTGTTGTGAAGTGTTTCAACACTCCAAATTTGGCTATCTATAACCCTGAAATGGGGTTGGATTAATGGTCCACATCAAATCTTGATCTGACAACTCAGATCATTTTTCTATTTCGCATTTCATGATTTCGGCATTCCTGTGGTATTGTTTCTTGGCTCTCCAAGTCGCGATTCGCGAAACCCCGAAATGGCGTGGGATCAACGGTTCCGATCAACACTTGATCTGATGTCTACGATTAAATTTTGATTTCGGATATCACAATTTCGGCATTCCTATGGTGAATGTTATTTTACATATACAACTCCCGATCCGCAAAACTATGAAATGGAGTCGGATCGATGGTCCAGATCACCACCTTGATCTGACGGCTAAGATGATTTCACGATTTTTCATATTTCAATTTTGAGATGTGAGAGGTTGGATCATTTCTAAACTTTCACTTTCTAGTCAACGAAATGTTGATCTGTGTCCACGTGTCCTTCCTGAAGATGGAAGGTCCTCCTTCTTTCTGGATTTTGTGAGCCCGCTACTCATTACACTTTAAAGAACGTGCAGGTTCTTCCTAATCCAATGATGGTCGGATATTACACTTAGATCTAATGCCTAAGATCTTTCCTCCATCTTTGCACTCCTCCTGTTTGGATTTAGATGTGACAGTCATCCGGAATTGTGAATGGGATCCAACGATCAATGTCTCTTCTCCGCCCGAGCTTATGCATCCTCCTTACTTAGAAGAATTTCTAAGTGTAAAAGGCCTTGACCTTTGATCCACCTGTGATCCTGAGTGCGCTATCTCTCTTGATCTTTAGCAATGATTTAACCTCATCCCTGGTGCACACCTATGCACTGCATTCGACTCTATGCTAATTCCTCCTGAGCTTACTTTGTTCCTATTTTCCCATCGATTCACACTCTGATCCTGCCATCAATGACAAGCTCACTTTTCCTCTTAAACCTACCAACAATCCTCTGCACTATCTCTTCTGAACTTATCGAGCTTGCTCTGCAGCGTCTTCTTAAAATAATTTTGATGCCTGTGTATTACATTCTTCCTGTACTCATGCCATCTTCACTGTTGTACTTGCCATCAATGACAATCATACACTACCTATTAAACATTTTCCAACAATCTCCCCCTTTGGCATTAATGGCAACTAAGGCACCCGAATTATTTTCTCCCCCTTTGACATCAATGTCAAAGAGAACATGCTCCCCCTGAGTTGTGGCAGTATTTTTAGGAGGTATTAGATATTAAGGCCAACACAAACTCCCCCTAACAGGAAGGACTCTCTTATTTGAGGCCTGCAGATGTTTGTATCCAAATCAGAGTCTTCTTTTTCTGATTCTTGGATCTGTTCATCTTCAGTTTCCATTGTATCCTCTGTAGAATACTAAAAAATTCTCACCTCTCTTACTCAGACTCCTTCATCAACCTTTTCTTCTCATGAGTGGATGATTCCCCTTGTCACTGTTATCTCTCTGTTTCTTACTCTTTTCCCCTTTTTTTCCTAAAGGTTTTCTTTCCTTGACAATGTCTTTCCTCTTGTTATCTCTACAAAATTTCATGTATATCATTTTGTAAAAAAAAAATTTGTTGTTGAAGAGGCTGCTATCCCACTGACACTCTGCATAATTTTTTTTTGTTACTGTTCAAACAACCCTTGGATCTCCCCATTGATTCTCATTGATTTTCATATTTCTTCCATGATGCATACAATCCAAGGTTTTATGTCCATATTCAATCACAAGAGAAAACTGCTACAACCACTCTCATACCTTCTTTTTTGTTTCACAGACAAAGGACCTGTATCACGTTTCTTAGGAGTACTGATTTTTTCTTTGTTATATCCAATACCAGATTTGTCATTTGGTGATCTCTGACTATCCAAGATCTTATCCAGGGTCATGGATTTGTTTAAGGACTTGCTTTGGGTGTCTTCCTTCTCAACCTTCAAGATTTTTTCTTCCTATTTATGACATGGTTCTTCCCCTACTTCATGAAGGGGGTTAATGCTAGTTGAACATGCTTTTATTGTATCTGAATATTCTTCTTTACTTGCAGGGGAGGACTCAATTTCAACATTATTGTTTGTCCTTATACTTTTATTCACCACTTGTCCTGAGTTTACATTTACCTTACATTCTTTGGACGTGAGCACCTCTTCACTGCCTCGGTCACACATTTGACTTGAACTAAGCAAATTATGTTTCATACCATCTGCAAGCAGAATGTATTGGGCATATCCTTTGTCATTACTCAAAATCACCATCCCTCTATCCTTGATTTTACCTAGTTCATCATTATCAAGGATCACATTTTCTTTTTTTCTTTTACTTATGGATAGAATCTTATCCATGTTTCCAGTCATGTGCTTGCAACATCCACTTTCTATATTCTAGGAGGCCTTTTTTTTTTGAATTGAAAGTGCTAGATCACATTTTTCACTATCTTTCCTTTTCCATGTGCTGGCCTTTCTATCGAAGAACTTTATCCTTGGGTCTGCTTTGTAATTCTTCAGATGGAAGTTTTCAGCTTTGTGGCCAAAGTTGTGACAGTTACACCATTCAATCTCATTGTTCAATAAGTCAAATTTATTGTTGCAACCTTGTCTACTCATTGACTGTTTATTATTTATCGACCTCCTCAGTTGCATGTCTCTAGAATTAATTTGACAATTTGCAATCTGTGATGGTTTATTACTTTGTTGTATAGTTCTTTGTTGTGGCAGAAATTTATTCCTTGGAAATCTTAATTGCTCATGTCTAATTCTTAAGGAACAATTTACAGCTTTGTGACCAAAGTTAGAATAGTAGAAACAATATCCATAGAAAAATTCTTTGTAGCTCAAAAATGATTGTCTTCTTTGAGAAAATCAATTTCTTCCATGCTGATGATGTCCTTGAGCATGGAGTACATTATTTATTTATTCTACAGATTCATTCCTAGCACCTCTTTCTTTACTCGTCCTGGGTGGCTGATTTTCTTCCTTTGTTTCTGAAGGTTTGTCGTTGTCATTGGTTGTATATTTAACACACTTGATGGGTTATTTGTTCCTTGGCTGACCACTACTTGATCCCTCTTCAAACCCCAAACCAATTTTCAGCTTTGGATTTCTTTTCTGATTTAGAATGGTGGTTAATTCTTTTGATTCTTTGATACTAGATAGATTTTGATGATACAAGGTTTGAAAATTATCCATCTCTTTCCTAGTGTTCACTAATTCCTCTTCCAGGGATTCAGATCTTGCCCTCTTTTTTGATAGATAATGTTTAAGAATATCCTCAATTTTCTTTGCCTCCTCTAATTCCACTTTTAGCAGGGCAAAGTCTTCATCAGGTTGTTTACTGTCTTTCTAAAACTGTATCAACAACTTTTTTTGCTTCCTGTTCTTGATTCTTAGTCTGTCAATCTCTTCCAGTGCACTGATCTGTTCTCCTTCCATATCAACCACAACTTCTTCATCATTCCCTTCAATACCTATTATTTTATTATCATAATCCTCTTCGGCCATAAGAATGAAGTCATTTACTTTATCTTCACATGAAGAATCACTATCGGTGTCTTCTGAGGAGTCATCATTGTTTACACATAAACTCTTCTTCTTATCAAATCTTCTTGATTTGTGCTTCTCTTCATCTTTAGAGTTTTGATCATGTTTCTTCTGTGGACATTTATTTGCAAAATGACCTATCTTACCATAGTTGAAACATTTGAAGGAAAACTTACCTTGATACTTGCCTGATCCTTTCGTTAATCTTCTCACGAATTTTTCTTCAATTTCATCAGGCTCACAATCCTCATTCTTATCTACTTTAAATGATGCTTCTCTAGAGGTGGTTTTATCTATAACTATCCTCATTTCATATGCAATCAACGTTCCTAGAAGTTGATCAAAAGAAAAAGCCTTTATATCATTACGTTCTTCCATAACTGAGACCTTTGGGTTGAACCTATCTGGCAGAGATCTCAAAATTTTCTGAACTAAAGAGGGTTCCTCAATTTTTTCACCAAGTGATTTCATTTCATTTACTAGTTCTTCAACTCTCAGAAAATACTTCCCAATGGTTTCATCTTCTTTCATCTGTAGCTTTTCAAACTCTACTCTGTAGGTTTGAAGCTTGGCATCTTTCACCTTCTCATTACCTTCATAGTTGTTAATGAGTTTGTCCCACATTTCTTTAGTAGTTTGAAGATGCATCACCTTCACAAACTTGACTTATACAAGTCCAATCAAGATAGCATTCATTCCCTTAGCATTAAATATAAATTCTAACTTATCATCCTTGGAAGATAGCACAACAGGCTTTATGTATCTAGTCTCTACTACATCCTAGACATCAGCTCCTAGGGCCATTAGGTATGTTCTCATTCTAACCTTCCAGAAGGCAAAATTCATTCCATCAAATAGAGGAGGCCTAGTGACTGAAGTCCCTTCATGGCTTGTCATGTTTAAGCTACAGGATCTACCCTTAGATAAAAAAGGGGCCCAAGTCTAATACCAATTTTTGGAAAACTAAGAGGGGGGTGGTGAATCAATTTTTACCATGATTAAACAATTATTCTTCTTTTAAACTCTTTGCAGAAACACTGAATGATGATCANACAATAATGTAGGGAAATAAACAATGGCACATTCAACATCAGTCACATATATGAGAAACACAGAGACAGATATTTCCCGAGGAAACCCATATAGGGTAAAAACCTTTTTTTCTTTATATGATAAGTAATAGTTACATTCTTTACATTATGATACATATGAGCACCAACTCATAATGAGGCTACAACCTCAGTTTTTCAAGCTGCTACTTGCTGAGAGCACCAAATCTCTGTTTTCTCTAGCACCCAGTAGAAGGAAGCACCAACTCCCTAGTTTCTCTAGCACCAACTAGAAGGAAGCAACAACTCCCTGAGTGTTTCCAGCACCAACTGGATGGAAGGACCAACTTCCAATCATACAAGAAACCAACCTGTATAACAAAGAACAATAGTTCTCCCTTGCAGCACCCTGCCACCATGGTTTCTCTAGCTGCAACCAGATGGAAGCTACAACTCCCTGTGTTCAAGAACCCACTTGAACCTATGAGGACAATAGTCCTCCCTAGAACCTCCATTCCACCCTGAAATATAAATCTTTGCTACTGAAACTTATTACAGTGATATAATGTTCAACAATGGCTTACCAGACTCATCATTATTCTGTTTCATTTTGTTTCTCTGTCTGCCTCACTGCCTTCCTGCACTCATGACTTGCACTGTTTATTCTTCTGCTTTTTATGCTCTGTGCGCCATGTTCATTCACTGCACAATTCCTCTTCTGTTTAATTCAGTTGCTGCACTCTCCTCCTTCTTCACACATGAATCACCTTCAACAATGAAAATCATAGCTACACCAATAACAACAACAACACCAACCCCCTCTCTTCTCTGTACCATGTATATGTATCTTTTGTGCACCTTGTGCATGGAATATTAGCCATTCCTCTGCATGCTCACATCGTGCCAATTTCCTCCACAACTCGAGTGTTATGTCTAATAATCATCATGACCCTTCAGCTTCTCTGGCGGTTTTCCCACACGTTCAACTTCATTGGATGTCATGATGAGATTCCCCAGCCTCTTTGGTAGTTGGGACTCTTCATCTTTTCTGTCTTAGATGAGATTATCCTTTCTATTTTTAGCTATAGACTTCAATCCCCTTCCATTTGTCAATCACCTGTATCAATAATCCTCAATCCATTGGAAGATTCCATGAGACTCTTCATCTTCTTTGGCGATCACACTCAGTCCTCTTCGAGTCCTCTGGCAGAGATTATCATTTTTTTTAGCTGGGACACTGAGAAGTGAAAAAGTATCCCTTCGATCTTGTTCAGCTTCACCTGAACCGTTGGATTAAGAATAAAGAATCTTGTGCCTATTTTTCCATTTCATAATTCGGCATTTCGGGATCCTTGTGGTGAAGCTTAGCACCTCTTGCTTCTTCCTCCATCTTCCATCGATGTGCCCAATGAATTTGACCACGTGCTTATGCATAAAGCGCTTTCACAATTTCACATTTCGTGAATCTTGAGATGAGAAATCTCAACTCTCCAATTCGCAATCCCCGAAACCCTGAAATGGAGCTTATCTGAAATGACTCCTTCCCTTCTCCTGACCACCTATGGTGACCATAGGCTGTGCCAAAAGGCACTTCATATTTCATGAGTTTCCACACCATGCTCCATTAACTCCAAGTTAGCGAAATTCCAATCGCTTGCCACTTGTCCTATGATTTGACGATTCAGATATGATCTTAATTCAATTGCTCAGATCATATCGTAATTTCAGCATTCTTGTTGCGAAGTGTTTCGACACTCCAAATATTGGTATCTAAAACCTCAAAATGGGGTTGGATCAACGGTCCAAATCAAACCTTGATCTAACGGCTCAGATCATTTCTCTATTTCTCATTTCGTGATTTTGGCATTCCTATGGTATTTTTTCTTGCCTCTCCAAGTCGCGATTTGCAAAACCCCGAAATGGCGTGGGATCAACGGTACCGATCAACACTTGATCTGACAGCTACGATTAAATCACGATTTCACATATTGTGATTTCGGAATTCCAATGGTGAATGTTCTTTTACATATCCAAATCTCGATCTGCGAAACTATGAAATGGAGTCGTATCGATGGTCCAGATCGCCACCTTGATCTGACGGCTGAGATGATTTCACGTTTCGTGATTTTGAGAGGTGAGAGGTTGGAGCATTTCTAAAATTTCACTTTCCAGTCAGCGAAATGTTGATCTGTGTCCATGTGTCCTTCCTAAAGATCGACGGTCCTCCTTCTTTCAGGATTTTGTGAGCCCTCTACTCCTTTCACTTTAAAGAATGTACATGTTCTTCTTGATCCAACAATGGTCGGATCTTATGCTCATATATGACGCCTAACATCTTCCCTCCATATTTCCACTCCTCATGTGTGAATTCATTTCTAATGGTTATCGAGAATTGTGAATGGGATCCAACGATCAATGTCACTTCTATGCCTGAGCTTATGCATCCTCCTTACTTAGAAGAATTTATAAGTGTCGAAGGCCTCGACCTTTGATCCGCCTGCGATCCTGAGTGCGCTATATCTCTTGAGCTTTAACAATGATTTAACCTCATCCCTGGTGCACACCTATGCACTACATTCAACTCTGCGCTAATTCCTCCTGAGCTTACTGTGTTCCTGTTTTTCCATCGATGCACACTTTGAGCCTGCCATCAATGACAAGCTCACTTTTCCTGTTAAACTTTCCAACAATCCTCTACACTATCTCTTCTGAATTTATCGAGCTTTCTCTACAGCGTCTTCCTAAAATACTTCTAATGCCCATCTATTACATTCTTTCTGTACTCATGCCATCTTCACTGTTGTACTTTCCATCAATGGAAAGCATACACTGTATGTTAAACATTTTCCAACAAGAGTGAGAGGCTCCGAAAACTAAGGAGGAGACTGAGAAATCATATGGTCACATTGAAAGAGGAGGAATTTCCTGAAGAGAACCATTTAGTGGGAGAAAATATTTTCCTAGAGGAAGAGGAAGAGGTAGAGGAGGTGAAGTGAACTGTTATGTTTGTGGAAAAACATGACACATGTATTGGGAATTCCCCAATATGAATAAATAAAGAGGATTATAAGCACACAGTTTTGAAACCCATAAGAATGTGGAAGAAGAAGCAACAGAAGGAGGAAAAAACCTTATGATGGGGAAATTTCTTCTAAAACCAGAGAAGGAAATGGAAGGATTAGTTCAATGAATGAGGTTGTTCAAGACTGCTTGTAAAACAAAGGACAAAGTTTGCAAAATGATTATAGACAGTGGGAACACTGATAATTTAGTATCCACATAGATGGTGGAGCAGAACACTGATAGTGGGAACACTGATATGGAAACAACTACACAACCAAGCTTGTATAAGGTATCGTGGTTGCAGAAAGGAAATCAAGTAATGGTAAGTCAACAATGAAAATTTGAATTTAAAATAGGAGGTTATAAAGATGATATTTTGTGTGATGTAATTCCTATGGATGTTTTTCATATTTTTTTGGGTATACCATGATAGTTTGATAGGAATTTCATTCATGATGGGAGGAAGACTACTTACACTCTAGAGAAAAATGGTAGAACACATATGTTACTGCCAATAGAAGAGAAGGAAGAAAAGGAAGAAACCAACACAAAAATACTTCTCATGAGTGGGAATGAACTATTGAAGGATATCAAGAAAGATCAAGAAATGCAATTTGTTTTAGTAAGGAAGCCAAGAGTTATCTTTACCAATACTTCCATAGATGATTTACCTAAAGAAATCCAAGAATTCTTAGAGAATTTTTCTTACATAGTAGTGGATGAGTTACCTCACTCATTACCACCCATTAGGAGTATTAGCCACCATATTGACCTGATTCTAGGAGCCAGTTTGCCAAAAAAAGCAGCGTATAGGTTGACACAGCAAGATAATGAAGAGGTTGAGAATCAATTTTAGGATTTGTTGGATAAAGGTTTAGTGAGGGAAAGTTTAAGCCCATGTGCATTGCCAACTGTATTAAGTCCAAAGAAGGATGGAGGATGGAGAATGTGTACAGATTCCAGAGCCATCAAAAAGATTACCATTAGGTATAAATTCCCTTTACCCAAAATGGATGATTTGATGGAATGTTGGAGTGGAGAAAGCTACTTTTCAAAAATAGACTTGAAGAGTGGATATCATCAGATAAGAATGAGAGATGGAGATGGATGGAAAACAACATTCAAGACAAATGAAGGTTTGTTTCAATGGCTAGTCATGCCATTTGGATTGAAAAATTCTCTAAGAACATTTATGAGGTTGATGAATGAAGTATTGAAAGACTTCATAAGTAAATTTGTCATTGTATATATGGATGATATATTAGTTTTCGAAAAAAAAAAGGAAGAAAATTTAAAATACTTGACCTGAGTGATGAGGAGGTTGAAACAACAAAAGTTGTTAATAAACCTGAAGAAATGTTCTTTTATGAAGATAGAACTCATATATTTGGGTTTTGTGACCTCTTCAACTGAATTGATGATGGATCTAGAGAAGGTGAGAGCAATCAAAGAATGGTCGTCACCAAGGAGCATATTTTTTGTGAGAATTTTTCATGGGTTAGCAAGTTTTTATAGGAAAATTTGTTGGATTACTAAGAGCCGGGGTGAATCAGTAATAACATAATTATAATCCTTTTTCTTCAAATGTTATATAAATGTAGAATTATTATCCAATAATGAGTAGTAAGAAATAAGCAATCACACACATACATAGTACACTAGTGTTTTACGTGGAAACCCAAATCGGGAGAAAACCATGTAATGCTTTTTCTTATATGTATTGAAGAATTAAATTCATTGGAAGCACCAACTTCCTTTGTTTTCCAGTTGCAACTGGAAGGAGGCTCCAACCCCCTAGTTTCTCAGGCTACAACCTAAGGGAATCTCCAACTCCCGAATTCTCTGGATAAAACCAGAAGGAGGCTACAACCCCCAATGTTCTCTGGCTACAACTGGAAGGTGGCTACAACCACCTGTCCTTGCCCCATCATGCTACCTTGAAGTAGAAGTAGAATGATGGAACCAGTGTCACACTATCACTGTGAGATATACCAATGTAAACCTGTACCAATAAATCTAAACCAAGTATCAACCATGCATCAACCTGTACCTCAACTTGTACTCAACCTGTACCATAAACAAGTGCATCAACCATGCACCAACCTGTACCATAAACAAGTGCATCCACCATGCACCATCCTATAATGTATAAAGATATGAAACTGATACACAATGTTCTTCAGTGTGTTTTATGCAATTCCTCCAAGTGTCACTACTTGGAACCTCTCAGAAAAGGAGTTATAGAAAAAATGACATACCTTGTTGAATTTCAGTTTATTCTAGAGAGCGACCTTGTAGAGAAATCCCAGCACAAAATGTTTTATGAATTGATCTAAAATTGTTACAAAACATACTAAATATTTTACCCTAACCAACACATTTGGTCTCACTGAATTTGGATCTTTTATGAAGAAGTTATGACAATTTTACCCAAAACACCTGATTTTGACTAGTTTCAGGACTGGACACAAACCCTATTTTCCATGGAGTGTAACTCCCAAAATATAAGGACCCACAAGATGAATTTTTTAGCACCGATACTTGGATATGTTTTCTCACTTGCATAGAAATTACATACTCTGAATAATTATAGAAAAAAAATTATAGCGAAAATGGTGAGATGACCTGTAAATAACATACCTTTGAAAGCACCATCAAAAGAATTTATCCTTCCTTGCATTTCGGCCTTCTTTTCTTCACCTTCACTCAGAATTCCAGTTTAGATATCCTTTGTTACCTAATACACATATAGATATTGAATGTGCTCAAGTATGATTCAAATGAGAGAGCCTTGCCTCTTATTTATACTCTCCAAGTAGCTTCCTTAAAAACAACTTCTAGGTCACTTGGCCCACTTTCCTTATTTTAGGGTTGGGTCCACTTCTAATTTCTCCATTAAATTTATTATTGAAATAATTTATTTTGTATTCAATTTGAATTATAATACGCTCATCACTTCACTTTATTATGTACCTTTTAAAATCTCTTAAACCACTTTGACTACTTTGACCTTTTGGGGCTTCTAGATGACATATGAGGGTTCTCCAACTTCGTAACGCCCTAACTCTGAAACTTTGAGGATTTATGTGGCATTCTACATACCATATGAAATGGAATGACAACTACTACCCATATAGAATAGTATTATCTGAAAATATATCATAAGTCATAATGTTACACATCAAACAAACTTGGGTCCATTACCCAAACCTGGGGTCTCCAACTTCTCATGGCCATAGCTCTCTAACCATGAGGAATTATGTCACATTCCACATACCAACGGAAATGACATGAAAAACACTATCCATCTAGGATATTTTCCCTGACAAATTCACTTTCCTTCATTTCGTTATTCCACAATTAATCATGGGTTCTCTTACTCCACAAAGCGTCTTCCCGTGAGGGCTTTCACTATAATCGGACCACTTTGGAGTTCATCAATATTTACTTCTTATCAACCATGAAAAAACAATAATGAGTCATATTTACATCAAACAAGATTGGGTCCGTTACCCAAACCTTTGTTCTACAGGGCTTTCTTAAAGGGTTGACATCAATGACAACCAACCTTAATCAACAATCTCCCCCTTTGGCATTGATGGAAACACTCTATTGCAATAATGAAATCATATCACTCATGCTCCCCCTGGAAACATGCCTTTTTTCTCTGCATCTGATAAATCTGCTTCCCCTGGAACCATGCCTCTGTCCTTCGCATCTGATAAATCTAATTCCCCTGGAACCATGCCTCTGTCCTCTACATCTGATAAATATCGCCCCCTTTGTCATCAATAGCAAAGGTATCTTTCAATCCATGGATGCTCCCCCTGACAGACTATCCTCTTATGGTGCTTCCTCATGTACATATAGGACATATAAGATAATCATTCAAAAATCATTCATTTTTGGAGTATAAATAACTCCAAGTCTTTGGCGAAGATATTCAAAGGCTTCCCATGGAAGTGGTTTTGTAAAGATGTCTGCCACTTGTTCTTCTGTGCCCACATACTCAACTCTGATGTTATTTTCTGCAACCTATTCTTGTAGAAAGTGATACTTGTTTGGAATGTTCTTCGTCTTGGAGTGAATCACCAGGTTTTTTGAGATATTTATGGCACTTGTATTATCACAATATATTGGAATGGGCTCATCATACTCAACCTATATATCTGTCAAAGTTTGTTTCATCCAAAGAACCTTGTGTACAACATGTTGATTCTGCAATATATTCTTCGTCGACTGTAGATAGAGATATCGATGATTGTTTCTTGCTTAGCCATGATACCAAACACTCACCTAAGTAGAACACTACTCCACTAGTGCTTCATCGGTCATCAATACAACCTGTCTAATCTACATCTGTGTAGGCAATAAGTGATAGATCTTTTCCTTTTGGATACCATAATCCAAACTCTTTTTTTCCTTTGAGATATCTAAAGATCCTCTTTACTGCTAATACATGTGATTCCTTTGGTGCTACCTGAAATTGTGCCACCTGTCCAATTCCCTGCATTACATCTGGTATGGACATTGTCACGTATAGTTGGCTGCCAATCATTGACCTATATTTCCTTTTATCTGTAGACTTTGAATCATCGACTTTTCTCAACTTACAACTGGTTTGCATGAGAGTGATAACTGGTTTGCAATCTTCCATTCCGAACCTCTTTATCATTTCTCTAATATAATTGGTTTGAGAAATAAAAATTCCTTGGTTGCTTTGACGTATCTGAAGTCCCAAAAAGAAGGATAATTCTCCAAGTAATGACATTTCAAGTTCATTCTTCATTTCTTTTTCAAATTTATGGCTTAACCTATCATCATCACTACGAAAAATAATATCATCAACATAAACTTCAATTAATAAAATATTACCTTGACTTACCTTGATGTAGAGGTTGTTGTCTGCACTTCCTTTTTTGAACCCTGCCTGCTGCAGATACTTATCCAGTCTAGAGTACCATGCTCTAGGAGCCTATTTTAGACCATACAAGGCCTTTTTTAGTTTACACACATAGTCTGTGTTCTCTGACAACTGAAATCCTTCTGGTTTTTTAATGTAGACTTCTTCTTCAAGTTCCCCATTCAAAAAAGTTTATTTTACGTCTATCTGATATACTTTAACATTTTTTGAGCATGCATAAGATAAAAGAAAATGGATTGCTTCCATTCTGACAACTAGGGCAAATGTCTTTTCAAAGTCAATTCCTTCAATTTGTGCATATCCTTTACATACCAATCTAGCTTTGTTCCTTGTAACCTATCCATCTTCATTCAATTTATTCCTGAAAACCCATTTTGTGTTGATCACATTCTTATTCTTTGCTCTTGAAACCAACTCCCAAGTGTCATTTTTCTCTATTTGATCCAATTCTTCATCCATGGCCTTATTCCAAAATTCATCCTTGTTGGATTCTTAAAAACAATTTGGTTCAATTGTAGATAAGAGTGCTAGGTGTGTTCATTCTAGTGAATGAATTTTTCTTCTAGTCTCAACTCCTGCATCTTTGTTTCAATAATCTGATCTAAAGGATGATTCTTCTGTAGTCGTTTTCTAAGTGTCTTTGGAGATACTTGTTGAACTTGCTCTTCTACTTCTGTTAGATTCTCTTCATCTTCATCTTCATCTTCTTCTTCTTTTTCATCTTCTTCTTTAAAAAAGTTGTTCCATTGATTTGTTTTCTTCTTTCTTTGATTCTGGTCTACATGTTTCATCAATTGTTACGTTGATGTTTTCCACAACTTTGTTTAATCTTAGATTATAACACTTGTATGCTTTCCTTGTACTTGAGTAACCAACAATTATTCCTTTGTCCACACGAGAGTCAAATTTTCCCATTTTTCCATCTTCTCTTTTGATGTAGCATTTGCTTCCAAAAACTCTGAAGTGCTTCACATTTGTTGGTCTTCCTTTCCATAGCTTGTAGAGAGTTCTATCATTGTTGTTTCTGAGCATTACTCTATTTTGAATGTGAACTGTTGTATGCACTACCTATGTCCAAAAAATATATGTCAACTTTGAATCCATTATCATTGTTTGAGCCATTTCTTGTACTGTCATGTTCTTTCTTTCAACAACTCCATTCCATTGAGGTGTCCTAGTGACAAAGAATTGTCTTTTTATTCCATGATTGATGCAGTAGTCCATAAATTCCTTTGAGGTGAATTCTCCTCCATTGTCCAATCTTAATCATTTGATTCTTGAATCCATCTCATTCTCAACCATTTCCTTATAGATCTTGAAATTTTCAAAAGCTTCTGATTTGCTCTTGAGAAATCAAACTATAGTCATTCTTGTATAATCATCAAATAATAACGTAAAGTATCTCTCACCTTTTAATCATTTTTTTGTAGTTGGTTCAACTAGATCAATAAGCACAATTTCCAGTGGTTTTGTTGTTGAATATTCCTTTGATTTGAACCTGGTCTTTGTTTGCTTTCCTTGTTGGCAATGCTTTCATAAAGTGTTGTTTGGTTTCGTGATCTGGGGCATTTCTCTGACTGCTTCTATTTTGCTGACTTTGACAAGGTTATCAAAATGAACGTGACCCATTCTTCTATGCCATAGCCAACTTTCATCTTCCTTTCCTAGACAACACTTTTCATTTCCAATGTCGCTTAACACATATATGTTGCTTGAAGTTCTTGCAGTTGTAGTGACCAATTTTCCTGAACCTTCTTTTCTTAACTCACACTTTTGTGAATCAAAAGTAAATTTATGACCTTGGTCACACATTTGAACCACACTTAAAATATTATGTTTCATATCTTCTACAAGTAGAACATTTTTTTCCTTTTCATTCTTGTTCCCAATTCAGACTGTGCATTTTCCAATGATTTTGGATGAATCATCATTTCTAAAGGAGATTGATCCATCTCTTTCCTTTTGTAATGTAAGAAATTTGTCTCTATCACTTGTCATGTGTTTTAAACATCCATTGTCAACATACCAACTATGTTTCTTTTGTTTAGCTTGTAGAGTGACTGTGCATTATTCATTGCTATAATGATCTTTCTTTCTTATCCATGTCATTTTCTGAGGTTCTTGTTTGTGACTCTGTTGAGTTTCTTTAGGAGGGACTATCATTTTGCAATTTTTTTCCATGTGTCCAAAATTGTTACATTTGTAACATTCCACTTCAGTGCTGAAAGATTCAACCCTATTGTAACTTCTTCTTTGTGTTTCACTAGGTCTTCTTGAATAACCCCTTTGTGTATGGCTCTCAAAGTAGTTATTGTTCCTATTGTTAGCTCTACAATTTACAGCTTTATGTCCAAAATTATTACATGCATAACATAAACCAAAAAATATAGTTCGATAGGAAAGGAGGTGCTCTTATGAATCCTTCTTCTTCTTGAGGCTTGTCTATCTGTTGTTGATTCTAAAATCTGAATCTTCTTGGTGGAGGAGTGTCATTGTAATCTTCCTTGTATATCTTTTTATCCCCTTTGATTGTTTCTGCATAACTTTTTGGATTTGTTTCTTGCGTTGTTGTTTTGGAGTTTGATCCCTTTTCCGTCTGATTGTATCCAAGTCCAGACTTGTCAATATAAGATTTTTGACTGTTGATAATGTCATCCAAAAATTTTGAGCTATTCTGCATATTTTTCTTTTGAATATCCTTTCTTAGTGTGACAATCTTTGCTTCTAGGTTTCCAAAGATTCTGTCTTTTCCTTCTAGATGATATTTGAGTGTTTCTTCAATTATTTTATCTTCTTCTATTTGAACAATTACAGATTCTTCGATTTCTTCTCCCAATCCTATGATTGCATTCACTATTTCATCAATTCGTAAGAAGTAGGATGTGATATCTTCATCTTCCTTCATTTTTAGTTGTTCGAACTGACCTCTATAAGTTTGAAGATTTGTTGCTTTGACTTTTGAATATCCTTCATAAATATTTCGAATCCTGTCCCAAATCTCTTTAGCAGCTTTACAATGTGAAACTTTGGTGAATACTGTATCACTGAGACCATTCAAAAGTGCATTTATGGCTTTCGAATTATTCTCACCGAGTTTCACTGCTTTGTCATTTGTTGGTGGAACTATTGGTGCTGTGTATCCATCTACAATTGATTGCCAAACTTGAAATCCCTATGCCTGTATATATGTCCTCATCTTTATGCTCCAAAAAACATACTTTTGTGCATCAAACTATGGTATTCCATTTTTAAATGATTTGGTACTCTCCATGATCTACCTTTCAGTGGTTAAATTGATTTCTTAAGAAACCTTCTCTGATACCAATTGTTGGATTACTGAGAGGGGGGCTGAATCAGTAATAGCGTAATTATAATCATTTTTCTGTAAATGTTATATTAATGTAGAATTATTATCCAATAATGAGAAGTAAGAAATAAACAATCACACACATACACAGTACACCAATGTTTTACGTGCAAATCCAAATCGGGAGAAAACCATGGAATGTTTTTTCTTATTGTCTTGAAGAATTACATTCATTGGAAGCACCAACTTCCTTTGTTTTCTAGCTGCAACTGGAAGGAGTCTCCAACCTCCTAGTTTCTCAGGATACAACCCGAGGGAAGCTCCAAATCCCTAATTCTCTAGCTATAACCAGAAGGAGGCTACAACCCCCAATGTTCTCTGGATACAACCACATGTCCTTGCCCCGTCCTGCTAGCCTGAAGTATAAGTAGAATGATGGAACCACTGTCACACTATTACTATGAGATATACCACTATAAAAATATACCAATAAATTTGAACCATGCATCAACCATGCATCAACCTGTACCTCAACCTGTAATCAACCTGTACCATAAACAAGTGCATCAACCATGCACCAACTTGTAATCAACCTGTACCATAAACAAGTGCATCAACCATGCACCAACCTGTAATGTATAAAGATATGAAATTGATGCACAATGTTCTTTAGTTTATTTTATGCAATTCCTCCAAGTGTCACTACTTGGAACCTCTCATAAAAGGATTTATAGCAAAAAAGGCATACCTTGCTGAATTTTGGCTTATTCTAGAGAGTGACCTTGTAGAGCGTGCCCCAAACAAAATATTAGATGAATTTCTATGAAACTATTACAAAACATACTACAGATGGTATCCTAATGAACAAAATTGGTCTCACTAAATTTTGATCTGTTATGGATAAGTTATGACTTTTTTACCCGAAACACCTGATTTTGACTAGTTTCAGGACTRACCACAAACTCTATTTTCCACAGTGTAACTCCAAAAATAAAATGACCCACAAGCTGAATTTTTTACCAAAGATACTTGGATATTTTTTATTACTTGCATAGAAATTTCATGGTCTGAATAATTATAGAAAAAAAGTTATAGCTAAAATGGTGAGATGACCTGTAAATAACATACCATAGAAAGCACCATCAAAATAATTTATCCTTCCTTGCATTTCGGCCTTATTTTCTTCACCTTCACTCAGAATTCTAGTTTAGATATCCTTGGTTACCTCAAACACACATATATTCAATATTCTCAAGTGTGATTCAAATGAGAGAGCCTTGCCTCTTATTTATACTCTCCAAGTAGCTTCCTTAAAAACATCTTCTAGGTCACTTGGCCCACTTTCCTTATTTTAGGGTTGGGTCCACTTCTAATTTATCCATTAAATTTATTATTGAAATAATTTATTT
>JASDQU010739144.1:17837-39522 GCA_032191745.1 Picea mariana
ACCACAAACTCTATTTTCCACAGTGTAACTCCAAAAATAAAATGACCCACAAGCTGAATTTTTTACCAAAGATACTTGGATATTTTTTATTACTTGCATAGAAATTTCATGGTCTGAATAATTATAGAAAAAAAGTTATAGCTAAAATGGTGAGATGACCTGTAAATAACATACCATAGAAAGCACCATCAAAATAATTTATCCTTCCTTGCATTTCGGCCTTATTTTCTTCACCTTCACTCAGAATTCTAGTTTAGATATCCTTGGTTACCTCAAACACACATATATTCAATATTCTCAAGTGTGATTCAAATGAGAGAGCCTTGCCTCTTATTTATACTCTCCAAGTAGCTTCCTTAAAAACATCTTCTAGGTCACTTGGCCCACTTTCCTTATTTTAGGGTTGGGTCCACTTCTAATTTATCCATTAAATTTATTATTGAAATAATTTATTTTGTATTCACTTTGAATTATAATACACTCATCACTTCACTTTATTATTTACCTTTTAAAATATCTTAAACCTCTTTGACTACTTCGACCTTTTGGGGCTTCTAGATGACATATGAGGGTCCTCCAACTTCGTAACACCATAACTCTCAAACCGTGAGGAGTTATGTGACGTTCTACATACCACTAGAAATGGCATGACATGTACTATCCATATAGAATAGTATTATATAAAAATATATCATAAATCATATTGTTACCCATCAAACAAACTTGGGTCCATTACCCAAACCTGGGGTCTCCAACTTCTCATGGCCATAACTCTCTAACCGTGAGGAATTTTGTGACATTCCACAAACCACCAGAAATGACATGACAAGAACTATCCATGTAGGATATTTTCCCTGAAAAATTCATCATTATTCCACAATTAAGCATGGCTTCTCTTACTCCACAAAGCATGTTCCCGTGAGGGCTTTCACCATAAGGGGACCACTTTGGAGTTCATCCATATTTACTTCTTATCAACCATGAAAAAAAAATAATGAGTAATATTTACATCAAACAATATTGGGTCCATTACCCAAATCTTTGTGCTACGGGGCTTTCTTCACGGGTTGACATCAATGACAACCAACCTTAATCAACAAAATTATCATAAATTTTAGTGGTATATGTGAACCCATAATGGATACTGTGAAAAAGAAACATAAGTCTTTTAATTGGACAGTGGAGGTTGAAAAAAGCTTCAAAGTGTTGAAAAAGAAGATAACAGAACAACCAATTCTTGTTTTACTAGATTTTGGAAAAACATTTCAAGTAAGATGTGATGCAAGTGGAATAGCCATTGGAGCAGTCTTGAGTCAAGATAATAGGCCATTTTCATATTTCAGTCAGAATTTTAGTGACGCCAATGAGAAATATTCCACATATGACAAATAGTTTTATGCAATGATTCAATCTTTGAAGAAATGGAGACACTATCTAATTCCAAAAGAGTTTGTATTTTATAGTGATAATAAAGCTTTGCAATTTATTACGAGGCAAGATAAGTTGAATCAAAGGCATGCTAAGCGGGTAGAATTCATGCAGAATTTTACTTTTGCTATTAAACATATTTTTTTAATGGCTAATAAATTTGTAGATGCTTTGAGAAGGAGGAGTTTGGTTGTACAATAATTCCAAGTGAAGACATTAGGGTTTGAACACCTCAGGGAAATGTATCAGGAAGATCCAGATTTTAAGGAGGCTTATGAAGCATATGAAAATATTTTTTTGAGGGTTAATATCTCATGGGAAGAATATTTAATGCAGGATGGATTGGTGTTTAAAGGAAGTCAATTGTGCGTACCAATATGGTCAATGAGAGAAATTTTTTTGAAAGAGAAACATAGTGGAGGTCTAGTCGGAAATTTCGGCCATGAAAAAACATTTGCATAGCATAATAGTTTGTATTGTTGGTTAGGTATGAGGGAATATGTAAAGAAATTTGTAGACCGATGTAATACTTTTCAAAATGAAAAATGAAAGAAACAAAACATTGGTTTGTATCATCCATTTCCTATTCCAAAAAGGCTTTGGGATGCAATTAGTATGGATTTTGTATTGGGATTACCTAAAACCTAGAAGGGATGTGATTCCATATTTGTTTTTGTTGATATATTCTCCAGGATGGAACATCTCATACCATGCCAGAAAAAAAATGATGCTATACACATAGCCAATTTGTTTTTTAGAGAAGTTGTGAGACTACATGGATTGCCCATAAATATAGTCTCAGACAGAGACA
Organism: Picea mariana; assembly: GCA_032191745.1. Taxonomy (NCBI): domain Eukaryota; kingdom Viridiplantae; phylum Streptophyta; class Pinopsida; order Pinales; family Pinaceae; genus Picea; species Picea mariana. Next base: position 20,077 of record JASDQU010739144.1, read on the forward strand.
CTAAGTTTGTAGGAAAATTTTGGAGGACTCTATGGAAGAGTATGGGAGCTAATTTATCCTTTAGTTCATCATATGACCCTCAGATAGACAGACTGACTGAAGTGGTTAAAAAGTGTATGGGAAATTTTTTGAAGAGTTTAGTCACTGAACAAGGTCATTAGTGGGATCAGATTCTGGCCCAAGCATAACTTGCATTTAACAATTCAGTAAATATGAGCACTAGGAAAACTACATTCGAGATAGTATATGGAAGAGAACCAAGAGCGGTTGCATAATTGAGAGAGTTGAAACAAGACGAGTTCAGGAGCGTTGGATAAGAGAATTTTACTATAGAAATGCAAAGACTTCATGATCAATTTAGGAGGAATATACAGGACAATAATCAAAAGTATAAGAACAAAGTTGATTAGAAAAGAAGAGAAGTTCAATTTGAAGTGTGAGATGAAGTTTTAGATCATTTGAGAAAGGAAAGGTTTCCAAGAAGAAAATATAATAAGTTGAAGATGAAGAAGATAGAACCATGCAAGATCCTTAGAAAATTCACAACATATACTTATGAGATTGAGTTTCCAGACAATGTTGGGATATCAACGATATTCAATGTTGTATAACTGTATCCTTATAACAAAGATGTCGCGGGATAATTGGATGATCAGGAAGAGATTCAGTGGGAAGAATAAATTCCCACAGTAGAAAAACCTCAGATGGAGAAAATCATAGAAAAAAGAGTTGGAAAGAAAACCAGAAGAAAGATGTACCCTCGATATTTGGTGAAGTGGAAAGATCACCCATTGGAAAATCCAGGTTGGGTTACTGAACCTAATATTTTGAAGCATGGAAAAACACTGCAAGAGCTCATCGATAGGATTCCATGAATATTTTATCCAGAGGAGTATGATGCAGGAGCATCGCTATCAAATCAAGAAAGAGAAAGTGGAAGACAAAATTGACACCTCAACACATTGAAGGAAACAAACTGACTCTTAATCAACTTGGTAGAGGTGTGAAGATTTTTTGAATTTCTCATTAATTAATTAGTTCTATGTAAAATTGAGCAACCATTTGAAATGATGGATCATTGTAAATCCTTACATGACTGCAAAATATTATAGGTGTAGGATATTATCCATTATTAGTCATTAGGTTGCATTTAAGTAAGTTGAGTAGGTAACCTATAGAGAAAAAAAGGTCATAGAACTTCGATAGGAAGAGGAGCAGTCGAGAAGTTCTCTCCATTTTTTTAGACAAGTTTTTTTTCTATTGTGTCTAGAAGAGGTAGTAGTTATAGCAAATATTTTTTGGAATGAATAGAACATAGGATAATTTATCCAATTGTTGATACTATTTTACAGTTTTACTCTTCTTATGAGTTTTATTAATGTATGAGGTTCATGGTGAATACATGAATTTATGAAGAATTGAATAAGTTTCATTTGTTTTATCTTCTGTAAGTTTATGCAAGGAGTCCATATTGAACACAAGTATTGCGTGTTAGAGAGTATTGTGACTCAAATATCAAAAGAATAGCATGGAATTTTTGTATGCAGAGTGTGCATATTGACCACAAGGAGTGCATATGCGAAGTCTTCGACTTGGAGAAACCTTTGTAGAAATAACTCAGTTTTCTCATAAGACAATGCAAAGGTCAGTTGGAAGGAGTGCACAAGACCAAAAATGGACTAAGTGTTAAATAAATCCTTTTGAGGAATTCAAATTTCGAAGTAAGAACGAGTATAGGGAATTTAGCGGGAGAAACCCTTCAGAAGAAGAATTTTTTAATGTTGGACAAGATAAAGGGTTAAGATTCTCCCAAAAGGAGCCAAATCATTTCAGACCATTAGATATTGAAGAATTCGTGCACTCGTTAGTTATGAGGATCTTTCATAATTCACAAGTTGGAATATTTTAAGTGAAGAGGGGTTTCTAAAGCATGAAGTCATGAAGTGGATCTCCACCATTGGTTGTGGGTGAGATAAGGATCGTCGATTATCTAGGGAGAATTTGGGGTTTTTGATTGGGGAGAAAGAGGTGAAGTCACTGTCAAAAAGGTCGAAACCAGAAGTTTTGAAGTAGAATATGTCTACGATCCAAGCCATTGATCATTAGTTAAGGATGGTCGTTGATCTCCATTTGTGGAGACAATTTGCGATTCAGAAATCGGGATTTGTGGAGTGGAGTGTGTTAAATATTCCTGAAGGTAGGAATTTGAAGAGATCATATTTTTTGGATGTGTGAACGATGAGATATGTAGATCTCATTCATAGGAATCCGTGATTCCAAATTTTGAATATTTGGTAGAGGTCGTACTCAAAATATTTGAATCCCGAAGCTCTTAAGGAGTTACGTCTAGGGTCACAGCCCGAGGTCGTATGCAATTTCTACCAAAAGCAGAGGTTTCGCATCGAATTTGATTTTGAAAGAGCATGGGCCTGAGTGAATTGTTATAGGGTTAGTGAATACCCGAAGAGATAATTTGGCTCAGTCTTGTGAAGATCCTAGACCAGGAGGTCGTACAACCCTTTGGAGAGACGTGGGGTTTGCACCAACATTCAAATCAAGTAACAATTTCAATGGGAACAGGTTGCATAGAAGAACATCAGAGTTGAATATGTGCAAACAAAAGAACAAATTGCATGTATCGTTACAAAATCACTTCCAAGGAAATATTTTGAGTATCTTCTCTAGAGACTTGGAGTAATTTAGACTCCAAAATGAACGATTTTGAATTATTATCTTTTATGTTTTAGATTTACACAAGGAAGCACCATCAAGAGGAAAGTTCAGTTTGGGGCAGTAGTTTTAGCTAGAGTTCATCTAAGGAGAGAAACCCCAAGGAATGTTCATTCAGGGGGAGAAACCTCAAACAAGAAGTTATTTTTTCCATTGATGTCAAATGGGGAGAGATTCACCAGATGCAAGACATAGATTTAGATTCTTCCAGAGAAAGAAAAAAACAATGTGTTGAGGGGGACTGAGGGTGACAGGGGGAACATCAATGATATGAATTCATTATTACATCAAAGTGTTTCCATCAATGCCAAAGGTGGATATTTTTGATTAATTGGGTTGGTTTTCTTTGGTGTCAACCCTTGAAGCATGTTGGGTAGCAAAATTCTGGTAGCCCAACAATATGGTTAAGGGATCTAAATTTGTTTGATATATAATGTTATGAAGTTTAGTATATTTTCATGTAAAAATATTCTAGATGGATAATAAATGTCATTCAATTTCCGGTGATATGTGGAATTACACATAACTCCTCATGGTTAGAGAGTTATGTCCCAATGAAGTTGGAAAACCCTCATGAGTTATCTAGAATGAAAAGAAGTCAAAATTATTCTAGAATCTCCGACAATAAGTTGACTAGTCAATTGAGTGAAACTAGAAGTTAATCATGGGTTAAGTTGTGGAAAATAAGAAAATAATTAAAAATAAATTATTTCCAACTAGAAGTGGAGAATTTACTATTTGTAGCAATGCGGGTTAGAAGTGGACAAGTGGTTAGAAGAGGGTTAGCCCTAAAAGAAGGAAATTGGGTTAATTTTGTTAGAAGGTAACCCCTTCAACAAGCTACATGGAAGTATAAATAAGAGAGAAAGGATTTACTATTAGAAACTATTGAGCACATTGAATATCTATTATTGTGTAAGGTTTATTGCAGGTATTTATTGATACATCTAAATTTTCACAAGTATGAGGTAGCATGAAGGGTTGATGGTGAAAGTTTCTTAGTTTTAGAAATAATGGAAAAACCTAGTTTTAGAGATGTACACAAGCCAACGGTACAATAGGGTGCGTACATATGTGGGTTAATAGTAAAATAGGGTGCGTATGTACACAGTATGTTGGTATGATAAGGAGCATACATGAGTGTTAAGACATAAAAAATTGATGAAGATACCAGGTCTCTAGAGTATGAAAGCAAGCTCGAAGGAAGGTATACAGTGATCAGGTACATCAAATCTATATACTGGTTCAAAAGGTATGTCTTATTTCTATGAGTAGTTGGATTTTGTTGTCTACATCAGAAATCGTTATGGGGTTTTGAGGATTTTCCCTGGAGAGATTATTGGCTCCATGGGAATTTTTGTATAAGTCAAATCTATAGAAATAAAGTGTTAATCAATATTTACCATTGATACACCTTGTTAGTGTTGAGGCACATCTTGTATTTATTGGAATATGGTTAAGGTTTTTTGTGGTACATGGTTGAAATCTTGAATTTGTGAAATGATTGATGTATTGAGAGGCTGTATATAAAAAAGGGTTTGATTTCTAGTCCATGAGAGGTTTATTACACTTGTTCATGATTCACATGTATGGCACATGAATAGAGAGATATAGATGCATTTTTTTAAGGTATTTCTATGAGGATGTATGCATAGAGAAAAACTAGAGTATGAACATAGTGACAGGTTGCATGTTGATGTGATAGAGGCAACAAAGGGTCATAGTTTTTAAGGAAATAGAAAGCATTGGTTTTTAGAAGGCCTACACAGGCTTTAGTATAGAAAGTTTGCATACATACATGGTTGACATTATAGAAAGGGTTCATACATATGCATGTTGCAAGACATATAGGTCATGTACCTATTATGTTTTTATTGGTACAAGATGAGTACAAGTACAGATTGGTTATGGGATAGTGGCACCGGTTGGTTACTAGTTGTTGGCACAGATTGGTACAATTTATAGTGGAATATCTCATAGTGACAGTGTGATTGTGGTTTCATAATTTTACTTATACTTCAGGGAGGAATGACAGGGAAACGATATTTTGTTGTATCCACCTTGTGGTTGTAGCCGAAGAACATAGGTGGTTGTAGCCTATTTCTGGTTGTAGCTAGATAATTGGGGAAGTGGAGCTTCCCTCAGGTTGTAGCCTGAAAATATAGGGGGTCAGAGCCTCCTTCTAATTGAAGTTGGAGAAAAATGTATGTTTATGCTTCCAATGAATGCAATTCTTAAATACATATAAGAAAAACAATTATGTGTTTTTCTCCCACATTGGGTTTCCATGTAAAAATACGGGTGTACTGTGCACGTGATTGTTCATTGTTTATGGTTTATTTACTCTGAACTTATTGGATTATTATGTTACATTGATCATAACAATAAATTACACTTATATATTGTGGTAAAAATGATTAAATTTCTCTATTACTGATTCACCCCCCTAGTAATCCAGCATGCACTATTACCATGATGAAAGTCCTTCCTTTAGATGGGTAAACCTATAATAAAATCCATTGAAACTTATTCCTAGCATTGACTTGGTATAGCTAATGGTTGTAGGAGGCCTAGATTTTTTATTTTCTCTCCCTTCTTTCTTTTGATTTTTTATTGTTTCTCCAAAAAAATCCCTCTTGATCCCATGGTAATTTTTCAATAAATTAAATGTCCTCATATAGGAGAAGTGTGCAATTCAATAAGGACCTTTTTTGTGTGTTGGGAATTATTCCATAAATATTTAAGATTGCAATACCATAGAAAACAATTCCTCCCTAGAAATTTATCTAATGCACTAGGGTCCTCTTGTATTTGTTGAATTATATTAAATACATCTTGATCTTGCTTCTATTCTATCATTGGTTATTCCACGAAATCATATTGAGGAATAGAAATAGAACATTGAGAACCCTCTCTTTCTTCTTCTTTCCTTCAAAGTGCATATACCACAATATTATGTTTTCCTTTATTATGTATAATTTAAAAGTCATAACCTAACATCCTTGTAAACCATTTGTTTTTTTCTTCTGAAGATAATCATTTCTCCAAGAATTACTTCAAACTATCATGATATAATTTTACTTTGAAGTGTCTTCATATTAGGCAAGGGTAGAAATTATTAACTTAATGTAGTATGGACAACATTTATTTTTCATATCTTGGTTTGAGTAAGCTTTCTCCCTTAAGTTGGTTTCTTTAAAAGGAAATGGGCCTTCCTTCTTAGATTAAAAATTCATCAATTCCATGGCATGAGGCTTCACACTCCATAAATGTTTTTGTGAAGACATGTGTGGATAGAAAAACAATTGTACACATAGCCTCCTTAATTTTTTCAAAATATTTGGTTTCTTCTTGAGTCAAAGAAATGTTTTTGTTTTTAATAATGTTGTTATAGGTGATGCTATTTGACCATAGTTATTGAAAAACTTACGATAATAACTTGTCAGTTCTAGAAATCCTCTAATTTTGTTCAACTTTTTCATAATTTTCCATTCCCTAATAGATTTCATTTTGTTAGTGTCCACTATTACACCTTCATGAGATACAATATGACCTAAAATACTTCATCAATGAAATGAATAGGAAATTTATCTTTGATGGTCATTTTGTTGAGTTGTCTATAATCTAGACACATACACCATAAACCATCATTCTTTGTAACCATCCCTACTGGTGAAGAGAAAAAACTTTTTCTAGGTTGAATAATTCCAGCCATTAACATTTATTGGATCATATGCTCAATGCCACTCTTCTATGCATATGTATACCGATAAGGCCTAATGTTAGGTGGTACACTTCAGGGTTGCAAATGAATATCATGATCATGATATTGAGACAACGAAATACCCTTAGGAATTTCACCATTTACCTTGGAATGGTTGTTGATAACCATTTGGTCATCCATTGGACCAGAGGGTATAGATGTTTGAATCCCTTGTGAGCATAATTGTGAAATTACACCATGATGTCCCTTTTTAAATAGTGTTTACATTCTATTAGCACCTGTCACTTTAGAGGGTTTCCCTTGGATACCTCTAAGCTCAATTTACTTTCCTTCTGATGATAATATCATGAAAAGATATAAAAAATCAAGGGTCATTTTTACTAATTATTGTAATGATTGGACCCATAATACAACATCAAAACCACCCACTTGGATGGAAATCATGAGATTATATAATAAATAATCCCCCATATTGAGATAAATACTACAACACTTCCTAGACTAATTGATGGTATCTCCATATGCAATCAGTACTTAAAACACTCATGTTAGAAATAAAAATCAGTTGAGATATTATTCTAATTTGTAATGGATACTATTATGGGTATGTAACGACCCATCATTACGACTACAAGAAATGCCAATCAAGTGCAATTTTGTTTTTTATTTGTTTTAAGAAGGACATGAACGCAAAAATGACAACCGCTAAACAACACAACTTGATGACGAACACAACGTACGTCGAACAAGAAATATAAAACAACGAATCAACACACTATCACATCATGCTACTGGATGAAACATGTGATAATCAAAAGGAAACAAACAAATACCTATCCGATACAAGGAAGTTGATGCCTACTATCTGAAGGAAAACATCAACAGTCCCTACACAACAGCTTGATGACCAGTAACTAAAAACCTCCATGGCGCACAAAACCAAACACATTAAACGGTTACAAACCAAGTATCAACATCAATTACAATGAACAAACAACCACATCCGGAAGAGCATGACTCTATCTAGATTATCATTCTCCTCTATCCATCAAGGCGCGCAATGATCCTCTCATTAAGAATCATGCCATCATAAGGTGACAGGCGTGACAATAACCATGGAGGAACATAAAAAATATAGACCACTAACCCAAGAAAACTCCAATGCGCTAAGAGACTGAATTAACTGACAAAATACAAAAAGACTATACCCATGCACCCAAGCAATAAGACAACAAGACACAAGGTGACAACACTCACATTAAATTATGCAAATTACCAAATGATTTCTTGCTTCCTTCAAGGAAACCTGTTTGGTGAAACAACTATGACTAACCCCGAATTACAATCGACTTAAGGAGCAAAGTGCATAGTTACCACTTAACTGTTAAACTATTAAATGTTTAGATAAAAAATTAATAACCCTCAACCATTAATCTTGCGCAAGATATTACACTATTGCCAATAAACCATAAACCATTGGTTGTTAATCATTAAGTCTAAGTGCGGATGAGTGAACTATTATCATTGCATTTAGTCAATTGTGGCAGAGTTTAAAAGACTGACATGTAAGACAGATACATAAACAATGACAATAGAAGTTGATTAATCTATTGTTTGCAAGAGTCATAGGTCACAATAAAAAAACTGACAATACATATAATAACGTTGTCTATCGTATTCTCACAAATAGAATGATGTCATAATTTTTGGGGTTTAAATAAGAATAACTGAAAAAGGGTCGAATACGAATAGATTTTACCAAAATGATTGAAGCCATCATAATGGAAGGACTCTTTGTAACACCCGACACTTTTCTCCAACATATCAAGGGTAAACAAGATCATGCTTATTTCGAAATAATAATCTCAGAATAAAGTAAAAATAAATGTTAAACTTTGCAGTGTATTGACCTTCACGTAATCGATTCCCACATACTTTAATTTAAAGTTGTATTCTTTTTATCATGTCCAACTCAGGATTACGTTAGGGACAATGAATGCTCAATCACATTATACTAATAGTATTCAAGTTATCTGATCTTAATTTGATTACACATTTCACATGCTATGCTTACTGGAATTTTCTTTAATCTTATTATTCCATGTGAAATGTCCCATAAAACATTGTCTATCATTCACATAAAAAGAAAACATTGTCTATCATTCACATATATAAAGAAAATTTCTACCATTAATTCTCTGTTATAAAAATCATTGTTATAAAACTGTTAACCATTAAAATCATTATAATAAAAACACTATCCATTAAAATCGTTGTTATAAAAACGCTATCCATTAAAATCATTGTAGTAAAAATCTATCCATTCAAATCCCTATTATAAAAATAAAAAAAAAAAAAAATGCTATCCATTAAAATCATTATAATATAAACGATATCCATTAAAATCGATGTTATAAAATTGTTTTCATTAAAATCGCTACAGTCTACTATCAATCAATAATCATTTAGGAAATCGCTGCATAGACATTGTTGACTTATAAAAATGGTAGATCGTAGTAAATAGTCATAAAACACAAAGAAAATAATTTCATNTAGGAAATCGCTGCATAGACATTGTTGACTTATAAAAATGGTAGATCGTAGTAAATAGTCATAAAACACAGAGAAAATAATTTCATTAAAAAAAACGCAGAGGAAAATACCATTGTGGTAAATGCATTTAAAAAAAGATAAAAATTTATCAATGAAACTCTGCCATTTAAACTTGTTCTGGTATTGTATGTAAAAAGAGATATGAACTCTATCAACGAGACTCTACCAGGTAAAATCGTTGGGGTAAATTTGTAAACAATATATATAATAAAACATTGTTTTAGTATATAAAAACACAGTCACTATATATTACAACAATAGTCACTACATAAAAAAAAACATTGTCAAAAGACCAATCCAAGTACTAGGATTCATAATTAAAATAATAGAGATGATACCCAACAAAGTGTTTGGGTTTATCAATAAAATCGCAGAGGCTATATCAATAAATCACAGAGATAAATTGCAGAGATAATCACAAAAAAATGCAGAGATACTCAACACAAGAAGGAACAAGGACCAATCCTTTGACATTGAAACAATCAAAGAAAGGATAAGTAAGGGATAAACAGTTGGGAAAAACTTATCCTCCACTCATCATCCATGCACAAAAAAACAAGAAATTTGAATCTATACGTCTTTAGGTAATGAAGTGACGATCGTTGATTCGGCTCATGGCCGACTGCTCAGGAATGAACTGATGACTAAAGAGATAAAGGAAAAAAGAAACACAGAAAATTCTTCTCAATCAGACTTGGGTTCGCCAAGAGAATTAATTCAAAATGAAGCAAGTGTAAGGCTAGGATGAATTTAAGTTCATTTATTATAAAATGTTGAGTAAAACATAATCTTTATGCAAAAGAAGTACAGTAATGAAAGCATAGTAACAATATTAATATACCATTCAAAAAAGAATGCATACATACCGTATCCAAATGTGACAGCTCCGAGTCATAGTCCCATACCCGCTTCATCTGGCTCTTGTTTCTTGACCAATGTGACCTCACTAGTACCTCCCATCCAATGATAGGGATACTCTTCTTCCCCCTGAGCCCCCCGAGATGCAAAGGTGACACACACAGAATACCATAGAACTTCTAGCACCCATCTCACCTCACAAGGTTGAGCTACCACTCGTTACTCGATCTGGGTATCTTAACTCCCACAAAATAAGTTCAGTCAAGACCAAAATTCAACATCACAATGTTACGCATAAAGATGAGATCCATACTCCTCCTTCCCCATCCTTTTTATAGCATTTTTCAAGTAATTATTTTCTCAAATTCTTATTAAATTCCCTTTTCATTTAATTAATTAGGAAAAACCTCCCCTGTACAGATGTCACCCATCCCTTCGTTGCACCATAAATTCAATTTTATTAATTAATTAGTTATTCCTATTTCTCTCACCCACCTAAAAACATTCCTAGAAATGCTCCTAGGTGTCCCAAAATTCCCTTACACTTCTTAAATGACTTACACCTTACTAAATTCCTAGTTGATTTCAAAAGAAGCAAGTTCCCAAGGCAAGACTCCTTACTAAGTTAGACATTCAACGTTTTCTTTATGTTTCCCCTTTTTCCTTTAGTTTCCTATTTCTTTTAAGTTTCCCTTTTCAACTAAAGAACAATTTAGCATATGTATATAAAACAATCATTTACCCCTTTTTCTTTTTAACTAAAAAGTTAAATTAGCATATGTAGATAAAACAATCATTTCCATTTTTTTTAATTTTGATCCCCCATTATAAATTGATTTTAAAATTTAATTTGAATTTCTTACCCCCCTTCTTGTTACAAGTTTAATTATTATCATCATATTTGGTTTTTGACCACAAGTTCTACTTAGACCTAGGTTTTTTATTTCTCTACATTGGACGACATTTTTATTAGGGAAAATTGTTTTTAAGTCTTAGTTATCACATCATTTGTTTTAAAGACGTCTAGGTTTATTCACTTACCAGTTAAAAATGCAATCTTTCCTTCAGGATGCACTAGGTGCTTCAAAGGTGCCACTTGCCTCTTTTTCATTTTCCTTGCATGACATTCCCTTCAGGACACACTATGTTCTACAAGGGTTCCACTCACCTCTTTCCATTTTCCTTGCACGATGTGCCCTTCAAGATGCGCTACATGCTCCAAGTGTGCCACTCACCTATTGACTGAATTAGTAGACATCAAAAACCCTTGGAGTCAATACTCCACCAGGATATCTTATGGAAGACTAAGGTCCTCTAAGGAAGAAGGCCCTTGCCTTATTATGTGCCCCTTGGAATCAGCGTGAGTGATTTTCACAGTCTTCCCTCATAACATCATGGGTCTTCTCGAATTAGGTAATCGTTAACCTACAGTTCGATCGATGGAAGAAGTGATGGTAGGTTGTGGAAGGGATTCTTGCACACCTCTCCCTTAAAGTCTTTGGTTGTCATGCGTGACCCCTCTACTCCACATGTGAGTCTGTTTGGAAAGCTATCTTCAACCTGCATCATCAACGAATCATTTCAGAAAAATAATCCATCATCATAACATCTAATCATATGTTCTTATGTCACATCAACAATAATAAACCCAACCATCCATTCCCTGACTTGATTCAGAGTCCAAGGGGTTCCATCGATGCCTATACATCCTTGAGGTCCAAAGTTCTGCACACTTAAAAGAATCCAATCAATGGCACTTGTTTGTGTAAATACAACAAAATAACATATTATCATATCCATAATGCCTCATAATAATAATCAAATGACCAATAGTGTAATAATCTGGATCACTTGCAAGCAAGTGTCCTCAAAGAATAATTTCATTTAGTGCACACAAAAGTGGGATGTTACACACACCCCCTCTTGGTATAAACTTCGTCCTAAAGTTTCACAGTATATAAGTGCCGAAATAATGTCTATCACAATATCATAAGTCTATCTATCAAACAAAAATGGAAACTATTGATGCATATCATATGCATCCTCTCAGGTCATCGAGTGCGAACTATTGTTGTCCCACTGGACCTTGACCTAATCTACTGTTCGACACCATAGTTGTCAAATGCGATGGTACATGATGCATATTGGATCCTCCATGAGTGCACCCTCATCAAATACCTACAAGGAAATCATTTCAATAACATGTGTAGGATCACTAATATAATGTCTCAAAATAGATACCTAAAAAACATCATCCATATGCCTCAAAGAATCAGGCAAGGTTAGTCGATAGGCCATGGGCCCCTTCTTCTAGACAATATCAAAAGGTCCCATGAACCTAGGAGAGAGTTTATCACCCTTTCAAAACTTTATCAAACTCTTATGCGGTTTTACCCGCAATAAGACTCGATCTCCAACTTCGTAACTACAGTCGACACAATGCACATGTACATAACTCTTCTGTTGATCCTGCACTTATTTGATCTTTTGTTCTATTGTTTTCATTTGATCTTTGATTTCTTGGATCACTTCTGGTCCCACTAGGACCCTATCCTCAATTCGATCCCAACTCAAAGGCATCCCACATAGTCTCCCATAAAGAAATGTGAAAGGCGCCATTTTAATTTTGCTTTGGTAACTATTGTTATATGTGAATTATACCAGTGTCAATAATTCTTCCCAACACTTTTGTTGGTCCATCACATACATGAAAACATGTCTTCCGATATTTGGTTTGTTCGTTCGGTCTGCTCGTCTATCTCTGGGTGATACACAGTACTAAAGTTAAGTTGGGTTCACAAGGCCTCTTGGAAAATAGTCCAAAATTGTTCAGTAAACACTAATCCTCGATCAAATATAATCCTCTTAGGCATGCCATGTATCCTCACAATCTCACTGATGAAAACTCTAGCTATCTCAGGTGCTTCATACATCATATCTATAAGAATAAAATGAGCACTCTTGGTCAGAGTGTCGACTACCAAAAAAATTGAGTCATGTCTCCTTTCCGTCAGTGGAAATCCAACAATGAAATCCATTGAAATGACCTACCATTTCAATTCCATAATAGTGTGTGGATGTATTAATCTTGTTGGATGTCTATGTTCATCCTTCACATGCGGACATTCTATACATCTTGCCACGTAGTTGACTATGTCTTCTTTCATTCCTTTCTAGAAGAATAAGGGTTTAAGGTCTGCCCTCATCTTCATGACTCTCGGGTGAGCCATGTACACTACTATGTGAGCCTCATTTAGGATCAAGCTCCTCAACTCATCATTCAGTGGTACATAAATTCAATTTTTAAATATCAATAAGCTATCGTTGTTAAATGTAAATCCTTCAAATCTTGGTACCATCATTGTGTTTTTTATGATACAATCATTGGCCTCTTTGTACTAGTAATCTTCATGTTGTAAAGTTAGAATCATTTCACGTAGATTCGTTTGAAGAGGCATCACCCAAAATATGTGTGCTCTCTGACTGAATGCATCAACAACTCTGCTGATTGTTCCCTTTATGTAAGTAATCTCCAAATCGTACTCGCTAAGAAATTTCGGCCAACGTCGTTGTCATGCATTCAAGTCTCTTTGTGTAAAGATGTGTTGTAGTCAACACTGGTCCATTTTTAGTTCGAATTTCCTTCCAATAAGGGAGTGTCTGCAAACTCTCAATACATAAACAATGGCTAACAACTCCAAATTGTGTGTCACATAGTTCTCCTCATGCCTTAAAAACTTTCTCAAGATGTAAGAGATCACTCGACTATCTTGCATCAATACTCTGCATAAGAATTCATTGGATGCATTAGTGCATACCAAGAATTTTGTGTCCAGGTTACGTGTAAATGTGTTGAGCCTACACATAATAGATCTAGCTGGAAAATACTACACAGATTTGCAGAGAGAAATTGAGAAAGAAGAAGCAAGATAAAAAGAATGGAAGAATTCTCATTAACCGTATTTCACACTCAAAGAGTGAATAATTTACAATATATATATAGGATAAATGAGTAACTAATGAGCCATAGTGGTGGTCTAGATTGATTTGGACACATACCAACAGTTACACGAGTAAACTTCCACCTAGTCTAGTCTCTCAGGGAGTTACAGGAGTGAACTGTCACCTAGCTGAGTTAACTAGTCAAATAGTCTTCAATTAACTGACTGAAGAAAGAGTAGTGATTTGGTGATGATCCCAATGTTGCATGGTGACAAAACCAATGCAACATCTAAACTCAACTCAACTAGTCAAACTAAAGTGTCAACTTAAAGAGAATATTCTCCAGGTGGAATATTCTCCCCTAAAATGTAGAAGACTGGATAATGACTAATTATGACTAATAAACAAGGAATAACCTTAGGAAAAATAAATCCTAGGTGTGTGTGAAGTAACTCCAACACCCCCCCTGAACATCACTATGGCGAAAATAAAGAATGGGTCCCGGCTATGAGGCCATGTTAGGTACCCAAATAAAAAAGATACACTGAACTAAATGAGGAAACATGGAAAACCTCATGGTAATAAACCCCCCCCTCAAATTACAATGCATAAAATAAAAAATGATAAGGAAAAAAAAGCAGTTGCTAAGCAATCATGTCCTTCACTTCAAGAGGACCTCGCAATTGTGCAAGTTTGTGCTCTTTGAATATTTTGTTGAAGATGTAGATGTCTCCATGGATCTGATGAAGTATATGCATCATTGATATTTCCACACATATCCACTCTATCTTCCTGTAATGAATAATATCCAAATAAATTTTGGATGAAATTTTGAAAACTGTGCGGCCGTTTCTAGAAAAATTCTGAAATTTTGTTGATTTTAAAATGATCATAACTTCACTTTCCAGACTCCGTTTCTGACGATTTTTTTTTGAAATTGGATATTTTCCCTAGAGGAATTCAAATATCTAATTTGTTTCTGCAAATTTTTCTCAGAAAATATCAGCATGGCGTCTGATGTGGGTGGCTCTCTTTTTGTCTCCTAACATGTATGCATGGTGCATGCAAAAGTGTCTGCATGTGACTCTTGAGATGCATTCCGTATATCTTCCACATGAATTTCAGAAAATAAATCTGAAATGGACTAGAGATCATCTTCAATTAATGGAATACAAATTTCTGTAGACACTTGTGTAGAAGACTCTTCAGAATAAGAGGCTTGATCTTCTAACGATTTCTCTTCTGGCTCTATCTGTTTGACCAACTGCATGAAATATTCACAATATTATTTATTCGCAAATAGAAACTCCAATATGGTCCATAATTCATTTGGAGTTAATTCTTGTGATTCTTCATATACTTGATGGAAAAGTTCGGGAGAAACAGACATCCTGATACTTCCTATGGCCATATCTTGTCTATTGAGAAAATCATTTTTCTCATCGATAGAATTAGGCTCTATTTCCATTTCCATAGTTATTTGGTACAAGCCTCTACATCTAAGATGAAGCAGAATTTTTGGCTTCCATTCCAAATAGTTATGAGGCGTGAGAAGTATTTTTGGTGAATAATCCATCTTTTTGTTGTCTTCAATCTTTTGTACCTACAAAAAATGATTTGGTGTAGATTTTTATTAGAAGTACGTCGACTCTGATACCATATAAACGTGTTGAACCTACACAGAATAGATCTATCTATAAAATACTACACACATTTGCAGAGAGAAATTGAGAAAGAAGAAGCAAGATAGAAAGAATGGAAGAATTCTCAATAATTGTATTCCACACTCAAAGAGTGAATAATTTACAATATATATAGGATAAGTGAGTAACTAATGAGTCATAGTGGTGGTCTATATTGATATAGATACACACCAATAGTTACAAGAGTAAACTTCCACCTAGTCTAGTCTCTCAGGCAGTTACGGGAGTGGATTGTCACCTGGCTAAGTTAACTAGTCATCTAGTCTCCAATTAACTGACTAAACAAAGAGTAGTGATTTGGTAATGATCTCAATGTTGCATGGTGACAAAAAAAATGCAACATCTAATATCAACTCAACTAGTCAAACTGAAGTGTCAACTAAAAGAGAATATTCTCCAGGTGGAATATTCTCCCCTAAAATATATGAGACTAGATAATGACTAATTATGACTAATAAAAAAGGAATAACCTTAGGAAAAATAAATCCTAGGTGTATGTGAAGTAACTCCAACATCATGGACCTTCAGTATTGGGGCCATTTTCAATAGTTCCTTCAGCCTCGGAAATGCCTCCAGGCATTTCTCAGTACAAACAAACTTCGTTTTTTTCTTCTGCAATTCTGTAATCGGATTTGTTATCTTTGAGAATCCCTCAAAAAACCATCGATAGTATCGCTCTAAGCCCATGAAGCTACACACTTCCTGGACATTCATCGGTGGAGGCCATTCCATAATATCCTCAACCTTTTTTGGATCCACAATCACTACTGCATTTGGGTCAAATTCTGACGGCACGTTCGACACAATTACCACTTTCTATTGTCAGAAGACCGACAAACCTCAGACCCCCTCAAAAGTCATTTCACATGACGTTGTTTTTCTGACGACCTAATTTTCGTCTCTCTTGCGACGTTTCAAACGTGGCAAGAGAGACGTTGCAAACGTGGCAAGACCGACGTTTCAAACGTGGCAAGAGAGACATTGCAAACGTGGCAAGAGAGATGTTTCAAATGTGGCAAGACCGACATTTCAAACATCGCAAGAGAGACGTTGCAAACGTGGCAAGAGAGATGTTGCAAACGTGGAAAGAACGATGTTTCAAACGTCACAAGAGAGACATTGCAAATGTGGCAAGAGAGACGTTGCAAACGTGGCAAGAGAGACGTTTCAAATGTGGCAAGACCGACGTTTCAAACATGGCAAGTGAGATGTTGCAAACTTGGCAAGTGAGACGTTTCATAGGTGGCAAGACCTACATTTCAAACGTGGCAAGTAAGACGTTTCAGGCGTGGCAAGAGAGACGTTCTAAAGGTGGCAAGACCGACGGGAGGAGGTATTAGCTCCAATGTGGTTGTTATGGGAGCGACACTCTTGAACGTCGCAAGAACGATGTCCATCAGGTGGCAACAGCGATGGCCAGGAGTTACTAGCTCCGATGTGGTTGCTATGGGAGCGACAATCTTGGAGGTGGAAAGAGAGATGTCTCGGACGTGGAAATAGTGACGAGAAGAGAGTGAAAGACGTCACAATTGCCACCTTTGTGTAGGTATTTAAAAAAAATATATAATATCAATATCAAGACCTAATAGTCATTCCAAGCCCAAAGGAGGAGTAAGTCATATAGGTGTCAGATAGTGACAACATACATGGAAATTTCTTCCTGCTTCATTAACATTTTCTTCAGAATTAAATTTACGACATTGAAAAGACAGAACTTATTTGCAACCTTCAGTGCACACTTTAGCTTCAGTCACTTCAAAATCCATGCTATCTCGCCTTTCACTCTCAAGACAAGTGGGATATTGCATCTCCATTTCATTTAATTTCAAAGCTTCATCATCATTTATGACAACAATCTATTCATAAGGATTGTCTTTGAATTCATCCAAATGATGGAGAGCAGGAGGCACACATTCACTCAACAATTTTGATACATATTTTGAGAAATCTGCATCATTAACAGATTGTTGTTCGTTGTTGATGAATAGAAAAATATCTTCTTCATGAATCTATGCTTCATCTTGTTCTTAAAGATTTGATTCACCTTCAACATTCTACCCATCTAGTACCTGAGAACAAGTCATAATAATAACATCTTTCGCCTGCACACTATGAACTCTAATGTAGCAGTGAGAGAAACCCATAGAAGAGCTATGAGACTACATTAAATAGATGAATGTCGACACCCAAGCTCTAGCCAATCCCTTTGGATTAAATGGCTGGGTTGAACAAGATACGGGTAGAAAATTACCATTTAGAAACTATGCATGAATCTATGTTGGCAAAGAAGACAACCCTATGACAGTTTTTCCCCACTATATAGTATAGAGCCTGCCTATTTGGAATTACAACAACTGGAGTGATTTATGGATTCAAAATGGTCAGTAGTTCGAATATGTAGGATCTTACTCCTAGCAGTGTGCAAGCCTAGGCCTCCATCATAGGGGCCTCTATTTTGTTAAGTGGGATAAGGAGATGGAGACCATTAGATAGTTCTGAGTTCATGCATTGGATTTGGTAAGTGCATAGTCTAGTTCTACATGGATTATTGGTATGTAGGTAATTCTTTTTTTTTTTTGTTATGATGAATATGTTGAATTGAATGTGCATAAATGTGTTAAGTGTGTATAAGAGTTGTAGATCAACATAATAGACTAGGAATATATATGGATATTGAGATAGAATGTTGAGACCCTTATCCTGTAACATATCTCCATATCTTTAATCTTGGCATGTGCTTCTGATGAGACATTCCCTTAACTAGCACTGAAAATGTCAACACTAAACTACATCAACCTTTGTTGAACACTTAAGTGGACCCGAGTCTGCCAATTAGAGCCAACAATCCCTAAGGTGGCCAAACAACTCCACACCACAAAACCAAATGTTGTTGTTCACAAGAAATTATTGTATTGAACAAGGCCAAAACCCTCATGACATGCTCCATTGATCAAGACACACCCCAAAGTTGATTTAGTCCTATTTGATCATTGTTGGGTTGCCCAAAGAACATATATTTTGGGATTATTCTAGATTAGGATATGCAAAAAATGAGCATTATGATGAAACCCTTGAACTCTTTTGTAAGATGAAATCAACTGGATTCAATTTTTGTTCCTCTTAATCCCCATAAAAGCACTTCAATGCATAGTTTGGAGGTGAGATTGGATGGTGAAAAGCGAGGTCACAATGTCATTTTCCCCATAAACGAACAATCTTTGAATCCAACCCCTATATATTCCAAAGCCAAACTCCTCTAAAGCATCAACAACTTCAAGTTCTTTTATTGCATCTATTTTCCATAATCAACATCAATTCCAATACACTAATGCATTTCCAACCACGGATAATTAACAACTTGGCTACACAACCATTTTTGCCATCATTAGCAGCTAACACACTCTTTTTACATTGCCTCTCTTGAGAATAACATTCATCCAACCCACATTAATAACACCTTAAGTACAAGCCAATATTCTATAACTCTGTCTTAAGTGATCCCCCTCTATAACATCACATATCTAAGCCTTTAAATGCAGAGGTTTATCTAACATTCACTATATAGACACAACTATCCTAACAATACCTCAACTACATCTCACTCACATTATTAATAATTGTAAATATGTGCTATCCTCACTTTTATGCACTCGTTTGGTTAGTACTTGTAACATACTAATCCCTCTCTCTTTCTCACTTCTATTATTACACTTGATTAGCACCCGCAATCCTGATATATAAACCCCCTACCCATATAAGTATGGGGGTTGCAGTTCACAAGTAGCATAATTTCTCTTAGCATATTTTCAAATTGTATTGTTCCTATCATCACAGAATCGCATGCCTAAAGCATTCAGGGAACAATCACTTGAAATA
>JASDQU010739144.1:39821-52635 GCA_032191745.1 Picea mariana
TATAAATATATGACAAACAACTTTATGAATATACAAAAATAGTATATAAGAGGTTTGAGAAAACAAAGATGATTACAATATCTAGCAAGCTTCCATAGAATATTTTAATAAAACGCAAGCATCTTCTACAGTATTTGGTACTGAAAAGGACCAAACAAGGAATACACCAAACAAAGCAAAACATTCAACATACTATTTTCAAACAAGAGCCCTAATTCAAATAGTAGCCTTCTCAACATGTCCAAAGTGCTCAGACGCA
The DNA here is from genome assembly GCA_032191745.1 of Picea mariana. Taxonomy (NCBI): domain Eukaryota; kingdom Viridiplantae; phylum Streptophyta; class Pinopsida; order Pinales; family Pinaceae; genus Picea; species Picea mariana. The sequence goes on from JASDQU010739144.1 coordinate 40,081, forward strand.
TTAACAACTTCTTCACAATCTGCTCCAACTTCCTTAAATGCTGAAACAAGCTTTGGAATAAGCTTAGTCAACATAATCTTGAAACCAATCGAGCTAGTGCTTTGACTGTCTGCTCTACCATGCACTCCCATCATTTCCTCTCCTGAAAGACATCCAACTTGAGCACCCATCATATAGGCATTGCAGATTAATAACAATCATTACTGTGGTTTGAAAGATACTAAATGAACATTTCATTTTTGGAATAATGAATTCACTCTACTAATATTGATTGTAACTTATTTACAATAACAGAAATTAAAGTGAATATTATCGATTCATAAACCATAAAAAAACTGAACTAAACTCTTTGCCAAAAATAGTACTTATTTATAAGTATATTTACTGAAAAACAAGGTTAAAAACTACCCAAAAGTAAGCTGACTCTTATTTCCAATGCATAGAATGTCTGAATTTATAACAGCTTTTAATGTTGATAAGCACAATCAAAAAATCTGTTTCATATTCTTAGATGTCCCTTTCTGCACAAGGATTGAACTTGAAGGTTAAAACACCCTTAAGGTGAAATATCACACCATCCTTCAAACAATACCTTTAGTATCTTGACTCCAGCGAACAATCAGATTCCACGTGTAGAGGTTCCCATAATTTGTGTGAACAACGTGCTATGTTTTATCACAAGAACATGAAAAAGAAACATCAACTTAGCAGGACCATATTTATGTAGAATACCTGGCACCATGTCAGCAGCTGATGGTATTGCTCCAGTGCTTGTACAACCCTGTGTGGGCTGTTAGTGATAAAAAATGCACCGGTTTTTTGAGAGTGTTTTTATCCCTCTATCTCTCTGTAAGATTCATTTTCCTTCTCAGCCTTTGAAAATCTCTTTGCCTAAGATTACTTTACCTCTAGGGTTCTCCACCTGCAATGCAAAAATACAAACAAAATTTCATTCCATGGATTTTATGTCCTTATTACTTTGATAAAGTTCCCTAAAGTAAAAGTGATGTGTCCTTTAAGTGAGTTAACCATGGGATTATGTTATACACTGTCCTATATCAAATAATTAAATCTAGTGCATGGACTAAAATCTAAGGTTGAGGTCATATTAGAGCTTTGTCCAAGCTTTAAATCTTAAATCGAACCACGAATCAAGCCATTGATCAAGCTATGCGTTTATCCAAAGCAATAACGTGTTTTATTTATAGTTCTTTTTGTTTTGCATGGCCATGTTTATCCTTTGAGATCACAGATGCTAGTGCCCTGCAAGGATTGCATTTGCCAGGTGTTGTTAGGGTTTTCTTCTAGTAAATTAGGGAAGAACTTTTTCATCAAAAAGAATGTTGAAAATACTTTGTTCCAAACGTGCTTGATTGGCATGGGAAAACAATGGTTAAAAGTCTAGTTTAGCAAGCAAACTTTTCATACAGATAAAATCAGGAAATGTTTGTGTCTTAGCAAATACTTCATTTGCATTGGTGATGCAAGATTGGTCTTCTGAAATTCATCATCATGGATTCAAAATGCTACATCATCTAGTGCGGTTCAAATGGGAGAGAGCTACTCAACACTTATCATAGGCAGCTTTATCAATTCATCTTTCTCTTCTGTTGAAGAAATAGTTGGATGGTGATTGTATGTATAGAAGTGGCATCAACATTCTGAATCTAATGGTAGAGTTCAGTCTTTGTTAATTAATCGAATATGATCACTGCGAAGAATATTAGATCCTGGTTTTCAAATTCTTATTGTGGAGAATTATATCGCATCTTTAGAATTGTATGCTCACAAAATGAATGTTCTAGTGTTTAAGTCATGAAGTGGCTTGTTGAAAGAGTTCCTAGTGTACTTGTCTTGTGAAAAAAAGAAGTGATAGGTGACTTCTATGTACAAAGTATTTTGGAAGTTGGCCTGCCACCACAGCGCCCTCTTCATTCTGGTTACAATTTGAAAGACAATAAATATATTGTCCTTGTTTCTGGGCTCATGGTGGGTAGTATGAAGTATAATCCTCTCCAATTTTAGCTTCTTTTTTATTATGTGACAGGCCATTCTGGCGATGAACAGGAGAAAAGTATGGCTGCCCAAATTGTTCGTGCCATTATTGTTGGAGATTTAGTTGATATGTAGCAGAGCCTTCTAGCTGGTTAGTCCCTTGTATTAAAGGATCAAGGTAGACTTGCAGAGCCCATCAGGGAACTGGACCTTGCTTTGACACAGCTTGCAACAGCTCTGCTTGTTGATATAATGCCAGGGCCTCATGATCCAACAAATTTCTCTTTGCCGCAGCATCCTTTGCATAAATGTTTGTTCTCTGAAGCATTAACATACAATACATTTGCTTCTGTGACAAATTCTCATCAGTTTAATCTCGACAGAGTTTTCTTTCTTGGCACTTCTGGAGGATAGAGAGGAAACCCAGGATCCAGAAGTTGAATTTGCAATTGCTGGTGCAATGACAGAATGTGGTGGTTTAAATCTTATTCAAATCATGGTTCAGAACTTGAGGGATGATGAATTAAAATCTAATCAGGAAGAATTGGGTTTTAGTGCTCAAGCTTCTCTTATATTGCTGCAAGATTCAAGATCATAGACAAGCATTACTGGGCCTAAGTGCATTGGCATTGCTATTGGAGACAGCCAGGAGGGCATTTTCTGTAGATGTTGTTGAACTTGCTAAAGGCATTCTCCTGATTGTTGAAAGTCTAGTTATGGAAGCTAATGAAAGTGACATTGGGATCACAGATAGTGCGTTAACCATATCAAATGATCTTGTAATGCTGCCAGTGAGCAAGCTACAAAAGTAGTTTTGATGTTTTCTAGTGCATCTGGATGCATGCACTATCTATATAATCACAGAACTGGTGGCAGCAAACTCACAGGTGCATTGCTCTCAATGACCCTACTGTACAACCTCTATGATGCTGAAAACAGAGTGTTCACATGCAAGGAGAAGACATCTGTCTAATATGAGGCTCTGCATAATGTCAATAAGACAATGGTTGCTAACCTCATCCTTGACAGATCTAAGGTTGTAACATACAGCAGGAGTATGAGAAGAACAATGAATTTTACCAATTCAGAGATTATATTAAGGAAGCCAAACAGTATGCAAATGTAGCTAACAGGGAGGTATTAGAAAAACTTTGTAGCAACCAGGTTGAGCAGATAATGAAGAAAGGACCATACCCGTAAATATTTAGCACAGAAGACCATTTATTCCCCATGACTCCTGAGATATCTTTAACCACCAAATATTTCAACAAAAAATAGCATTCCTTAGTCTAACCAAATCCAATACTAGTGACAAACAACCTCATCTCTATGAGTCAATATTTGCATCACATTCAAATTAGTCCAGAGGCCTCCGGGAAATACAAAAATAAAGGATGCTATACCTTATGATTGCAGGATACTACTTAAAGCCTGACCAGTCTCAGTTATATAACCTAATGAAACTATGATAGCAGTTAATACCCTATTTTTACCCATATTTCTAATTCTTCTAGCTGAGCATAGACTTACTTGCTTCATCAAATCATGCATAAACTCATCTAACTCACAAAAACTATAAAATTTCTGAGTTCTAAATTTGTTATTGGCACTTGTTTTCTCCAAACAAAATATGATAGAAAGTTAAATATTAATTACCTTCACAAATCCCATTAATGGACAGTTAATAAGGGAACCCAAATATACCCCAATAGGGATAGCATCCCTTAGAAGACAGATGGATCAAATTGAATTTTAATTGGAGCCCCAGTCTTAGACTAAATATGTAATATAGAGATTTTATAATCCAAAAAGACACATACAAATAACTCTCAGTATGCACTAAAATTTAAAACGCAATTACTTCATAATATGCAGTAAATAGAATCTTATTACTGCAAGTGTATATCACATATGTTTCCAGTAGCTACGAAATCTTGCAGATAAGAAAGCATCTAAGTAAGTTGGGCATTACCATATTTCCCAAGTAGCATCCACTTCACAAAATCATAATTACTTTTTTTTTCTATTCAATTTTTTTGCACAAACTACAGCCCTTCCAACATTCTGTATCATTTTTTTTAAAATTAAATCCATCTTTTTTGTAGACTAACCCAGGTCCCAAACATACCCTTAATTAGGATTTCTAGCATTCTTATACCTCTGAATTTCCACTTCATAGTTCTTTACCAACTAGCCATGTGTTTATAACAATATTGTTGGTAGGTTGAGGCACCCCACATGTCAGTGATCAGGTAGCACCCTTAGAAATTTGGAAAGAGGAGACAAGTAACCAAGGCCTGAGACTCAGCTAAATCGACCAAGTGTCTGCCATAAGCTATATATGAATGGTTAAGTATCTTAGTATCCCAAAGGCCTATGGTATATCGTAGATGTTGATTTTGTAGTAAAAGTAGGCCATAGGTTATGAAAGATTCACAAACTTGAGTTCATCAAGAAATAGTTCCCAAATCTATATTATCGATTGAGTTGCTTCAGAATGAACTCACTTTGATAGGAAATGACAGGAAAATTTTGAGATTCTCCTTCATATGACAAAGCTTGAAATCCACTCTAATTGAGGGAACTGAAGGTGCACAAGCCACTTGTTCTCTTAAGCTGCTAATTGCTCCCCTGTAACTTAAAACCTGTAAATCATAAACAATCGTTGAAATTTCAAAACTTGAATCCTAATATCCAGTGAATTAAAATGTAAATTTAAGTCATCTTCCTATCTATACATATAAATAATAACACAACATAATTAAAGATATCACAATTATGTTGCTTATGACAACATAGTTAACTCAATCTACTTAACTTACTGAGAAACATAATAACATGTTTAATTTTCTACTATTAAATATTCCATTCTTGATTATCTGAAGAGTTAATGACAAAACTCTGTAATATCTCATACCTTTGAATAAGCAATGGGGGCTTTAGTCATTGAAGAGAACAGAGGCTATTATTATTAGATGGGAATCAGGATGAAAACCAAGATTGTTTCCCAAGAGGAAGATTATAAGGTACTTGATCACCCTCTTTGACATGAAAATTTTCCCAACAGAACAATGGACGTTGGATTTACTTCAACTTAAAGAAAAGTCATGAAAACTAGAACTGGCCAAGCATAAATAAATACTCCCAATCTAATTTGCACGGTCTCTAATCACTTCAATATCTATCTCAGCAGGATCAGTGGCCTGAACCTCATAATGAAAACCATCAAGTTCCCATTTTAGCCTATCCTTAGTTGTAGCATAAAGCATATTTTCTCTGATTTTGGATACATCAGGACACCTAAAAGTGCATGGATTCCATCAGCCATACATAAAGACAATATTTTGAATAGATCACAGTTGATAAACAAAAAAAGAAAATAGAGAGATCTTCCCTAGTGATAGGTCCCAGGCATACTAGAAGACATGAAATTATGAATAGTAGAAATATAGGATGTCTGTCTACTCATCCCCTTTCCCAAAAATTATTATTTCAATTAGAATTAGCTTCAGAACGATACTGAAAATAACCAATCTGCAAATGTTGGAAAAGAAAATTAATTGTAGCATTAATTTAACATTGTTGTGAAAAATTAATGTCGATACATTCTGGACCCATAGATCATGAGAGATTTTTTCTAGTTGACATAAGACAATTTGAATTAGCATGATCCATGCAAAGATCATTAAGTTTCAAAAATAAACCTACACCTAAGAAGAGAAGCAAAGGTTTCTTATCCTCCAGTGGTTATGAAAATGGAAAACTTTACAGATGGATGAAATTTCTTACTGCCTGTGAACATAATATATTGGTGTTTGACATTGTGATGTTCTTATTTATTTGCAGTACTCTAACAGGGAAACACCTGCCATTTTCATTTACGTGACTATGTGACTTACATATTTCATGCAAAGAAAACATTTCTATAGAAATGTGCATGCTTATAGTAGAGTTGGATGTGGTGCTTGGCCTAATGGTGGCCCTTATTGCAAGAATCGGAATGTTTATGAAGAACCATTTATGGTGTGCTTACTAAGATCTCTGTATCAATTGATATCTTTCATTTCAATTCTAGTAATGCTTCTGTCTTGGATGATAGCTAGATGAAAATCGAAAGTCAGGGTCCTACTACTGCATGTGTATATATTCATTTAGAGAAAATGGATTTAAACTTAACACACACATATTGTTTGCTCTTCACCAAAGAAACTTTTCCAGAGATTGATATCAATCAAACAGTGTTTCTTGCATGAATCATTTAGTATGACTATAATATCCTCTGTGCCCCAGCTTGACATGTTAAATCTTCCATTTCAGGTTCATTTCTATGGTAGCCATCTAATTTTAAATATCCTTGTGCCCAAGCTTGACATGTTAAATATTCCATTTCAGGTTTATTTCTCTGGTAGCCATCTAATTCTAAAAATAAGCTTTCTCAATCTCAAGAAATACATTACCACTTATTTTGAGAAAGCGGTGTTAATCCTGCCTTCACTGGGTGGCTCTTGCCAGTTAGTGGTCACATATTTAGATTGTGTCAAGTCTGATGAATTCCAAACACTATGTTGCATAACTTCTAACACAATTTGGGGATGTGGATGTTGGAAGAGAAATCCACCAATGAATGAAAGACGATATATACCTAATATATACCTAATATACCTAATACTAATATTCCACCTAATATACCTAATACTAATATTCCACCGATGAATGAAATCCATGTCAACCAGCCATTCGGCGGTAAAAGGGGAAAGAGCCCTGCAACCTACCTTGGAAACAAACCCACCTAACAGAAAGAGACAGAGGACACTATTACGCTTAGAAGAGAATTTATCATATAAATATAAACAGTTTCCAGGCTCCGGAACAGATTGAGACAGAGGACACTATTATGCCTAGAAGAGAATTTATCATATAAATATAAATGCATATTTATATAGGCAGATTGGACCGTGAACTGGAAAGAAGATTGAATTTATCATATAAATATAAATGCATATTTATATAGGAAGATTGGACTGTGAATTGGAAAGAAGATTGGCTCATCAGGCCATCGTACCAGTACCAAATTGGTGTATCTATACTATGCAACTCAGGTCTAATCCACTTTGTAGTAAAGAGAGTAGAAAATGCTAAAAAACAATCTATGAAATATATAGAATACAGCCTTAAAGGATTGTCTTATAAAGGCCATTTGTGGTGCACGACCTCTTTCGGTCACCAATACTGAAACAGTTTCCAGGCTTGGCTTGTCTTATAAAGGCCATTTGTGGTGCACGACCTCTTTGGGTCACCAAGACTGAAACAGTTTCCAGGCTCTAGAACAGATTGAGACAGAGGACACTATTACACCTAGAAGAGAATTTATCATATAAATATAAATGCATATTTATATAGGCAGATTGGACCGTGAACTGGAAAGAAGATTGAATTTATCATATAAATATAAATGCATATTTATATAGGCAGATTGGATCGTGAACTGGAAAGAATATTGAATTTATCATACAAATATAAATTCATATTTATATAGGTAGATTGGACTGTGAACTGGAAAGAAGATTGGCTCATCAGGCCATCGTACCAATACCAAATTGGTGTACCTATACTGTGCAACTCAGGTCTAATCCACTTTGTAGTAAAGAGAGTAGAAAATGCTAAAAAACAATCTATGAAATATACAGAATACAGTCTTAAAGGCTTGTCTTATAAACGCCATTTGTGGTGCACGACCTCTTCCGGTCACCAAGACTGAAACAGTTTCTAGGCTCTGGAACAGATTGAGACAGAGGACACTATTACATTTTCAGTGAAACCATACTTCAATGAATGCACCATTCGAAGATTTGGGTATTTTGGTCAAACAAAATGAAGTAGTGTTTTCTTGTGAAAATTCCATTCTAGTCATTGGTTTCATTCGTATACAGTCCTCATAAAACCCAACGTCTCCCGTAAATCTTCTCTACTTGATGTGGGCATGGATCACCTTAACTTTTGGTAGGGAATTTCTTTGAATACATCCCTGCAGAAGACAAACTTACATAGAGCAGTCTAAATGTTTACCTATGATACCTAGAACGCCTAAAGCCTCGCTAAAGTGGCCCTGTTTACAGAGTGTCGAGATGGTCAAGAGATGCGGCCTCCTTGTTTCTCCTGTGGGGTGATATCCTCTGTCCTAGCTTGATGTCGATTGGGATCTGCTGAGTTTTTTTAGTGTGGGTTCTAAAATTTGGGCGCAGTACTGTTCGTGTGTGGGGTTTTGTTTAGTCGGGGTTTTCAAATTTGGGCGGCAAAGGATTTCTTTTGCAAATAATTCTCTCTTGGCCTATTTCATTTACAAATAAACTTTAATTAATATATTAAAGTTACAAATTGATTTTAGTAGAAATTTTAATTAAAATTTACAAATAAAATTTAATTAATATATTGAAGTTACAAACAAATTTTAATTTTAGTAGAAATTTTAATTAAAATTTAAAAATGAAATAGTATGATATATAGTTTACCTGAAATTTACACTTATTAACATAAACATGTACAATAACTTCTTGAATGCTTGCGTTTACATAATGTTTATTAGGGTTTAGAGCTCCAATGTATTATATCGTTGTAGTATTGGGTGAGGGTGTTGTAGGATTAAAATTAATGTTGGTCAAAGTGGAATATGAAGTAGATACAATCTGAAACACAAATATCTTGAAACAATATTAATTCACACATGGGTATGGGCTTAAGAAACACTATAATAATATCATTGTTACACAAACTTAATATTAAAAAAAAAAAAACATTTATTACGCTCACATAACAAATAGTTAGAAAAAACAACTGGACAATTACAGTAAAAACATAAATATAAAAAAATTATTGCTTTCAAACCAAATTAGATGATCAGTTGCATGGTCTTGCATGGTATTTGAAACCTTTTTCTTTTCATGATTCAGGCAATCTTGTATGTTCTAAATATTTCCTCAGTCCTTCTCTTTTGTATATATGTATGGTTTACATTCTGTGTCTGCAATTCTACATCTCAGAATTTCTACTTTTAACAGTCGGATCTGAAGTATCAGCAACTCTTGTAATTCCAATCGACCGATCCATTAACGCATTAATCCCAATGCATTAATCCCAAAGAATTAATCCTGACTGCATTAATATAGTTAACTGGACAAGAACCTCCCCACTGGGAGACCTAAATTTTTGACAATTAGATGGGCCTGACAGAGATACAGGGCCCCAAAGGATTCAAACCACCCATTCTTCATCTTATTATTATTATTGTTTTCCATTTCATCTCCCCGAAATATGAATTTCAATTGCAGTGGCCTAGAAGHCRAAMTTTCAYTGACMATCRTGACCACCATAAGCATRGMAATCAATATTACCAATCGTGCAGATGYTATTGTCATTTCCATATYGCTCCAACCTAGAGAATTATTCTCTTAACAACTGCAGAATAAGTAATTGATTGCAACAATATTAAAGAGGATATTCAATCAAGTTACATTCGAGTTTCATTCTCACACTTTTGCAGCGCAACTGATTGATCTCAACAACGGGACTGATCACAGATTGCTCTGACCCAACGATGATATATGTGCATGAATTCTTTGTAGAGGTCATCGAATTACTTAGTTCCATATAAGTCCTAGAATATGATGACCAATGGAAGTAAAGGGATTTAGTGGTATGCATAACAGAGTATTAGTTGATTGTAGGAAATTTATATAATATATCCATGGAAAAGATTATGTTTAGATGTGTGTTGGATCATGAACAATAGGTATTATTGTGGGAATCCCATGATGGCTAGAATGGTGGGAATTATGTCAAGAAGGCTATTGCATGGAAGGTAATGTGCATAAGGCTATAGTGGCCAACTTTTTCTTCAGATGATATAGAATATACAAAGTAGTGTGATGTCTTATAATGTGTTGGACAATTATTTTCATGAGATTAAATGTTGTTGCAACCCATCGTGGTCAAGGAGCCATTCTAATGGTGGGCAATGGCCATTAGTTTTTTAAGGATATTTAGGAGTTTCACTTGTCCTAGGAGAGATCATGGATCTAGATCTTCGATATAATTATTTTATTTGTGAGGGTTTTGAGCTTGTTACCCTTCATGTTGCATGAGAGATAAATTTGTGATTTTCATCACATGGCATGGGTGACATGTTGGGATGCTGATGGACCTTCTATTTTTGCTAGGAGACAATGCATCTTGGTTGGGCATGTTGATGATTTTGGATTGTCATACTTCACCATGATATTGATGGCTTTACGACATGTTATCGCTCAAAATGTATGTGCATTTTGAGTCACTTTTGAAGTCAATTCCAACATGTTGTGACAAAGTTCTTTTTGCAATCAAGAGTCTGGAAATGTGAGGGTGGTGTTCCATATGCAGTAAGAAAAATATGGGGCCCATCTCTATGCATGGGGTTTTCCTTTTCAAGGTCTGTTTGTCCAACATAAGATAAAATTTTCAAAGGTTATCTACAGCTGGTAGAAGGCTAGGTTGATGCACTTACTATTAACTCTGTTTCTCTTGCAAAATTTAGAGAACAAGAAGTAAGGAAGGGGGATTTCTTTAGGCAATTCAATAGCAGCCGAGACCCAATCTTATGACCTTTTGCTAGTCAGTTTGGAATCTTGGAGATAATTTTACATAGAAGATTCTGGTCTCATGTTCAGATCAGTTGGTTACACAAGACAGAGGGGTGTCATATGTTGCTCTGTCTGTACTTAAAAAATGCCACAATACATCTATTGACTAGTCTGATGCTGCACATTTGATTATGACTTATGTACTAGAAAAGGATGAACATGTGACATCAGTTGGTAAATCATTTCCCAGTATGTCATTGGTATAGGTGTTGAGGCTCATTATGTTTCAAGTATTTTCAAGCCTAAATCAGTGAATTAGCTTCAGCAGTACAGAGGTGTGGGTTCATTACATTGGTGAAAGCCTTTGCCATTATTTGATCTTAGAAGAGGTAGAGGCATATTTCTAGCTGTATATGTCCAGTCTAAAGGCTCCTTTAGGCTCTTTCCCTTGACATGAATGGTAAGTGCCAGATATTCTCATCACAAGACAATATTCTATACTCAATCACTATTGGCACATGCTTTACTTGTTGTCTTGTTACACAGTTTGACATCTTTTATTAAAGCATTGACCTATGGATATAATTATTGGATATTAGCACATGTGAATGGTCTATGGTATATGATTGCTTTCATTGCATAGCTGCTTCATATATGCCCTCTTCTCATTGGTTAAATAACTCGTTGGATCAACTCAACCTTGCTATCCTTTTGGTTTAATAACATCAGTTTAGACATCTTTTCCTTGATTGCAAGTTCATTGGTTATCTTTGGCATATAAGACGAAATGGTTCCATGGAAGTTTCAGGAAATGGAAGTTTATTTCAGGGAGAGAATCAACTAGTGTCACCTGTAGAGTTCACACATCCTATTCATATTCAAGTTCACATAAAGATATCATCCATATAAAGATACCATCCATATTAATATTTACAATCTACTGATTTCTGGATACTGCAAGCAAGGTAAAATTGAGGAGGCTTCCACTCTTCTTTTTGAAATGGAGAAATGGTGTATTCTACCAAATGGTTTTATGTTTGAGTCACTGATTAAAGGGCACTGCAAAATATGCAATGTGGAGGCAGCTCTGACACTGTTTCATGAAATGGAAACGAGAGGAATTGTGGCAACTCTCTTTTGCTACACYAACCTTATTAATGGGCTTTGTAGTAAAGGAAGGTTGGAAGAAGCAAGTAAAATTGTAGATAAAATGCTTGAGAGGGATTTACTTCTTGGCATCAACGTTGACAGTAGATTTCACTCTAAATATTGTAGAAGATTTGACTCTTTGGGAACTGATAAATTGTTTGATGGGTTAGAGCTTGATGTCTCATTTGTTGATTTCATAGGATCTCTAAATGTAATAGGTTGGTCATTAAAGAAAAATACAGGGAATATGTCACTTACCATTCTCTTCGCGAGCTCCCTCTCTTGGCCGGTGCCCTCAATCTCTCCCTCTCCTGGTCGGTGCCCTCCGTGAGCTCTGTCTACTGCCCGCTACCCTCAATCTCTCCCTCTCCTGGCCAGTGCCCTTGTTGTGGGGTATTCTACCCTACGGACTAATAAGCTAGGGCTCTAAACTTATACACAGATTATGACCCTTAAGATTTAACTTTTAACCTTCTACCCAAAATCTCAACCCCTTTTCTCAGGCAAACACGGGAAGAATGAACCAACCTTTTTATCGATGGTTGGTGTAGATCCTCCGTTGAGTTTTTATCTCCTTGTTGTTGCTGCTCCTTCCACAAAGCTTCCTGTAATCAAGACAATACTATGCATTCATGCTACTGATCTACTAGGGGGTTAGAGATAAAACATAAATCAAATGACATAGATGAGACTCATGTATTCGGGACGGGAAAAGTATCTTTTTCATTAACCTCAATATGAACCAACTTACAATGATTTCTGAGATTGGCCACCATTCCTCGATCCTCATCCTGGGCTC
>JASDQU010739144.1:92645-122679 GCA_032191745.1 Picea mariana
AGATATGATAGAAGCCTCAGGAGGAGGAAGGTTATCCTCAGTGTGCATTCCGTTAGATGATACGACACATACTTGATTGGAAGGATGAAGGAGTGGTTGTGCTCCATGGTAAGTTCCTAACAAAGATGGATCTTTAAAAATCCCAGGACTCATATCGACGAGTGGATATGCATCATGGCTTGTGTGAATGAGAGGAAGAATGTTATCGATGTTGGCAGATGGATTAGGTTCGTAATGTGAGACTTGGTCAATAGTAACGATCTTCCCATTGTGAGGGAACATCATTGTCTGAAAGATGGAAGATGTCACTGCCTTCATAGCATACATGTAGCTATGACCGAATAGGATATTATAATCGAGTGGGGCATCGATAACTTCGATATCGATGAGAATAGTCTTGCCCCCGAGTTTGATGGGGACATTTTGGAAGAGCCCTTAAGGAGAGGATGGTCACCCGTCATAAGCTTGTAAGGTGATGGCAGAGGGAATGAGTTCGGGGGAACCAAGCTTCTGCCATACCATTTTGTAAATAATGCATGTACATGCACCTTCATCGATGATACACTGATGAACTGTGATGTTCTGTATTTTTACTGGTATTTAAAAAGTGATCAAGGCCGGAAGATGAGGTTCTCCACTGTCAAGGTCAAAGGTAAAGAGTTTGGTATCTGCGGGGTTGACTTCCCCCAAGGCAGATTGTAATGATTTCTGTTGAGTAGGACAAGTCTGGAGGACCTCCAAAATTGACATGGCAGCCGAGGATTGTGCTAGGTCATCTACTAAACTATAGTTATGAGCAGCCCTAGCCTGTGGGTTGTGGACATTCCTGCGCAATGGGATGCAAGGGATGCGAAGAGGTGGCTTGGTGGTAGGGCGAGGAATCATCAACGGGGGTTCCGTCGGTGTAGGGTTTGTCTCTGGAGGGATGGGAGGAGACTCAACAGGTGCATGATACTGACGATTATGTGTTTGCAGAAGGATTTCTTCCTCACTAGTGAGGAGAATTGTGTGATCTACTGGATTGTTGGGGTTGAGGTATTGTCCCCCCTGAGGTGGGGGATGTTGTGTGTCCTGTTGGGTGTTTATCACACCTTGATGTGGAATATGATTTTGCAGCAGGCAGTGTTGGAGAATGGGGTAGACTACCAAAGTCTTTCAATCATTTGAAATCAATGATTTGGGGGAAATGATGAGTGTAATGGCCGAACTCACCACAAAGGGCACAAGGGAAGTTGGTTTTAACATTATTGTTATTTCTCCCTTGGCGTTTATTATTATTTCCCCCCTAGGGGTTTTGGTTCCCTTGGTTCTGGTTGCCCCCAGTGGATTGGTGCTATGGGGGTTGATTTCTACCTTAACCTAGGTTGTTGTTATTCCTATTCCATCCTTTCTTCTTGGCATTGTTCGATGGATGGGTTGGATTGGCCATATTAAACTGTTCAAAATTTTGGTATTGTTGAACGAAAGAGGGTTGAACAAAATTCACCCCCGCATGAGGATGTGGGGGAGCCATGGGTTGTGGAGGACCAGAAAATGGGAAGTATGGATTCTGTGGTTGTAAGGATCCATAAGGTACATTGGAAGTCATAGTGTGTTTGCTACTACTATAAGCTGAAGTAGAGGGGGTACCAGAGTTTGTTTGAATCGGTGGATGTATGGGGGGTGTCGGTGGTGGTTCACTGATGGATGGAGGTATCGCAACAGAGTATGGTTGTTGATAAGGGGGTGGGGGGTAATAAGAAGTTCCCCTATATTCCGGTCGGTATTGAGGTGTGTCATACATCGGTGGTGGTTGGGGTTGTGGACCGTGGTGAGTGGTGGTACCAATCAGTTCGTCTGCTGAGTGAGACATCTCAGGTTTGTCTTGGCCAAATGGCACAGGTTTTGGAAGATCAGGGAGTACAATGTATAAATACCCTGACTGTGCATAGATGAGGTCATACTATTGGGCCTTGCTGATGGCTTCCTCTTTAGATTGAGGGAAGGTGGAAGCTACATCCTTACCAAGGAGAGCATCAAGTGATCTAAGAAACCAGTCAAGACACTGTTGCTTGGTGGTTTCTGCTTTGCACAAACCATGTCGCCTATGCAACTCATGAATGTGGTCAGCGATATGTGTGGCTGAGGTTTGTTTGAAATTAGAAAGTAGTTCTAGACCATTGTCATGGTGGATGGGTAATTGGAAGAGGGTCAAGAATGCTTTGGCCAATGACTCAGAAGTTGCGTGGGACCCTGATTTTTTTTGACATACCATTTGGACGATGGGCCATTAAGTGTGCGTTTAAATAATCGCAGCCTGATGGAATCATCCATAATGCTATTGGAGGAGCACCATAGGTGAGAGGTCATGACATGGTTGGCAGGATCATCGCCTACCTTTCCTTCAAACTTTGGTATGTTCGAAGGTAGTTTGGTGGGCATTGCAGGCCATGTGGGGTCATGCAATATAGGATCATTAGTGAGTTTGCTGAGATCCGGTATGTTGAGAGAGGCAAAATATGGCATATGTAGTGGGGGGGAGGATTAGTTCCAGCCATGGTGTGATTTTGTTGTGAATCTGACCCTTAAGGGGGGCTAGGTGGGTTGGTGCTTCCTCTTTGAGAGGAAGTGGGTCCCCTGCTTCTGTGTAAAGGAGAGCAAGTAAACAAATGACCTTGGGAAGTGGACCCAAGTAATGTAGAACCAAGAAAAGCTGATCCTAAAATAGTAGCACTCACAGGAGTATGTGAAGGAGGTTTCAAAGAGTGGGCAAGACCAGACACTCCCCCTAAGATAGGAGGGAGGTTTAGCAAGCATCGTGAACGACGAGGGTTCTGTGGTTCCCCTATGATGTCAGAATAGCTGTGTGAATGTGTGCAAAGACTGGTGAGAGTAATATAGAAACAAGAGCCTTTGCGTTGAATGCTTACACAATATATATATCCAAATCAAACTGTAATTAGATGTGCATCATACATAAAATATGTTTTGAAAAAGAAGCATATATATGTGGGTAAGTGGGTTTTGTCTGCGTGGGGAATCAAAAGAAAACAAATGCTTGTGTCCTAGAAGACGTAACGTCCTTCCTCTCAAATAGCACTAGACCTTCCAATAGTACTCAATAGTGGGGTCTGAAGTCACTGGAAGAGAAACTAGTGAAGGATGAAATAATTGGTTATAATGAGGGGTAAAGGGGGCATATCCCGAAAGAGCTGGCGATATTTCCCAATAGCCATACAAAATCCAATCAAGGTGCAACTATAGCCCACAATTGCCACCTGGGTAGATGTCCTAAAATTGGTCACTAGGTACCTCGGTCAAAGTGCGGCATTTAGATTTTCAGCCTAAGAAATAGGTCACGAGCTAGATCCCGTTCAAGAGGTGGGTGCCTCAAGGGGGGATGCATAGAACAAATGGACCTTGGCCTTCAACCCT
This sequence comes from Picea mariana, assembly GCA_032191745.1. Classification (NCBI taxonomy): domain Eukaryota; kingdom Viridiplantae; phylum Streptophyta; class Pinopsida; order Pinales; family Pinaceae; genus Picea; species Picea mariana. The sequence continues at coordinate 96,060 of JASDQU010739144.1, forward strand.
TAACGGGTATCTCCCTGCCTTATGGTATTAGGAACACTTGACTTGGAGGATTTTCAGTTCCCTATTTGACAACTTCTATGGTTTTGACAGTGTGAGAACTAGATAACAGGGAGTTATTTGGATGCCTATCCACAAAATCCTACCTAGACTAAAAAATTTCTTTTGGAACCTCCTGTGGAGGAAAACTTAGTGAGTTTTTAGAAATATTTTAGATGTAGTTGTTTTGGGAGGTTGAAGGTGCAAACCAACCTCGTTGATTAAAATGGGAGTGGATAGTTTCGTCAAGAAAAGGGTGGGGTAGTTTCGGAATCCCTTTGGAGAAAACATACTTTGACCTCCACGTTTCAAGAAGAATCTATGTGAATGATAAGTGACTTTGGTGTGTGAGTGAAAGTATGCCAATTTTTAGTGAATTATATGTCACCTTGCTGCATGTGGACTTTGCTTAGTCCTTACAAGTGTTTGATTACCTAATTAACTAAGTGTCTTTGGTACAACCTTCCATAATTCAAAAGTCCCTAGGAAGCTAGCATGTGGGAATGTGGGTCCGTTACTATCCCTTTAACTCCCTATTGTGATGTAATCTAAGAAAAGCTTTGAAACTAGCCTAGATTGATTATGTGGGCATGTATGGGCCCATTACAAAGCCTTTAAACTTCCCTAGTGATTTGATCTAAGAAAGAAAAATTAAAACACTATCCTATATTTGTAGCATGTGAGCATGTATGGGCCCGTTACAATATTAAGATGTGTTTGAAAATGTAAACTAAGAGGAGTCCCAAGAAGGGATGTTGTCCTCTCCTAAAGGTTTTAATGTTCTTAAGGGAGATGAAATCGTTTCACAATCTTTTTTTGATTCTCAAGATCGCTTGGAGGCGCGAGAGAAGAGCATACTAAATGATTGTTATTCAACTTCTAGTCCCAATGTAAGTTAAATTTGATTAAAAATGATTTTCAACTTATCTTGTGAGTCAAAACAAGCCATCCATGTGGCAAAAAGAAAAGAAGGGAAATTGATTTTATCATCCTAAGTGCCTATGTGTTTTTGACTAACCCCTTTATATGATGAGGGGACTAAGTGTGGTGCAGCTTTAAAACATGCTTGAAATCATTTTTAATAAGGAAAATGGCCTTCCCCAAATCTCAACAACTTTACAATGTGAATTTTAGCACAGATGCCCGCGTCTCAGTGGAGACAGAAGTGCAAAAAGAACATGTGCATGAACAAAGAAAAGGAAGCAAGCGCACGTGCGCAGAACAAAGATGTAACTTAAGTGCATGTGTGAACGATGCACGTCTGTGGGCCTAAAAACTTGCGCATATATGACACACGACCGAGAAAGAAAAATCTGAATGGATTTCTTTCAATTCAACTTGGAATTGGTTGAGTGGCACGTCGGCTTAGGCCAGTTAGTCCACTTGCAAGTTAAACAAACTATAAGAAGAGCAAGAAAAACCCAAATGGGGTAGGAAATTGATACCTTTCCCCAGTGGAGTCGCTAATCTTTTGTGCCACTTCCATCACCTTAGTGATAAAAATAGGGGTGCTTGCAAGCTTAGGTAGGTCTGCTGAGAAGGAAAACTGCAAGGAAAAGAGTTAGAGAAACAAATAAAAGACTACAATTAAGAATTAAACTAAGAAATGCAATAACAACTAAATTCATGAGCATAGGGACATAGAAACAAAAAGAACCATAAGACCCATGTCACCAATGTTGAGGCTGATCGATTAGTGAAACAATACACCAAGAAGAAAGGGGACTATTAGTCCAGATTTGAGGGTCAAATCGACTTGGGAGCTGAACCATAAGTGGGTGGGAGGTCGACCACTCTCATAAATGCACCGTTTAGCAAGTGCACAGCTTTTTGCGATAACAGTCACACATCGTGCACATGTGTGTGATTTCTGCATTCTTGTTCCGCAAATATGCACGCGCGCCCAGTGTCTTAATAGCGTCCTTCAATTTTTCACTACTTTGTATAGTTTTTGACCCTTTTATGAATGCTTTGGTGTTAATTCAGGTCCATGGATAACTTCATCACTGCTTGACGATGCTGAGTTCTTGTAACCATGTGCGGATGAAATTTTAGTGATAACACCCTCATCCAATATGATCATGCCATCTCTGCCCCATCACATGGCTAGAGCCATCCTTCGTACCATCATCATTTACTCTGTGTAGTAAGGGTTTTTCAAGCTAGATAAGTTTTGTTTTATCTTTGTGAATTTCTGAATTAGCTCTGCAGTTTTTTCAGCGAGGGAGGTTGATGATTTGGAGGATTTTCATTTGGTGGAAGTAGGAAACTCTACCCGAACGTCCTGGTAAGTTCACGATGCTCCTGTATTCTATTAGTTGGATGGAACCCTCAGGGTTTCATTGCAGTGGAAGAAAACCCTTTGTACTGTAATTCTTATTATGACTTTTAGTAAAAGTTTTCCCCATTATCGTTATTCTCTTCTTAACTCCTTGGACTGCTCTCATTCTTGGATAAGTATAATTCATTGTTACTTTATTCTAAAGCCTTTCAAAACCTTCTCAGTACTCCACCTTTTTGTCTCTGGCTTCCACAATCTTGCACAGAAATTTTAGTAGGGGTTCACACACTTGCATTTACTTATGTGTTTTTTGTTATCCCTCTATTCTCTTTTATGGGTTACCATTAACTTTATGTGTTGTTACATGGTGTTGAGCCTCTGTGAGACCACATGGGAGTTCTAGTACAGAAGATAAATTGATAGGGTATAACCTGCACTAGGCATTGCATGTTATATAGCATTTTTATTGGGACTCTACCATTTTGTAGATTCTAACAGGCCCCTAGCTGACTCTTATGACTGTAGTGTCTTTTTAAAGGATTTTATGTATTCCCAATCAGTATATAATATAACTTGGGATTTTGTGCACCGAATAATTTGTTAATAAAAACCTTGTAGCATACAAATATTTGAGTCTATAATAAATTCTTGGGCTAAGGTAATTCATTCCGTTATTATCGTTGTCTGTGGGTGGTAAACACCATCTGTAGCATGGTAAATTTGACACGAATGTTAACTCTATATTTAAACTTCGCGTAAAATCATCCTCTTCAGCACAGACAGTTAGTCCAAGTTATATTTTGATAACGTTATTGGCAAATACAATTTAATCTCTGTGTTTAAAGTTTTAGAAATGAATTCGACCTGCTCACACTGCGTGAACCCATGCAGTTCAGATTTTCAATGTTAATGTTGTTTATTTATTTCATTTTCTAAAGAGTTTGATTTAGATGAGTTGGTAATCAATTCTAATGATCGAACCCTATTGTTGTAAGATTACCCATCAGGAGGTTCTTGTACCACCTTCCCCTTCGGTTTGGGGTGTCTTCTCAACCCAAAAAATGAAAGGGAAAGGACATGAGGGTTTCTCAATCATAAGTTAAGTGAAGCTCGGTATAAACATTTCCTGTCTTAAATCATTCTATTCAAGGGTAAACTCGTTTTACTTCTATTGAATAAATAATTACTAATAAAGAATTTGTGTTTTCTTGCAGGGACATTCGACCATGTAAAAATTCTGGACTCAGGCCCCTCGCATACGCACAAAAGGTATTTGGGTTCCATTTCACCACCATTAGGAGAGTGCCCTAGGTTTCTAATGATAGATATGATTCTAAATCTACGATGCTACCATCGTGAGTGAATTTGTTCATTCATAACGATGGACGATCCATTATCTTTGTATATTCAGTTAAAGAAAGACATAAATACCAAAACTCTATTTCTTTGTAATATGATGATGTGAGAAAGACTATACCATTATTTATAATTGAATAGTCGACGTAGATGGAGGCTCTATCAGTCAATTATTTATTTCAGTCTACTAATTATATAGAAGTTGGAATGATTATATTGTTTGTTAATATAGTTGTGCAATTCGAATTTATCAAAGCAATATGTGTACATACAAATTGTAGGTGTTCATAATCTCTGTCTTTCGACTCATCGGGTTTTTGTTCCTCTATTATTGCGTTTCCAGAATTTTGTATGCGATCTGCTAGCCTATTCATTTTCCCTTATATTCTTTTTCTTGTCCAGATATTCACTTGTGACTAGAAGGAATATTTGATTTCTATCATTTTATTTCCAGAACTTATCTATGACTAGTTAGACTTTTCGCCTTCAATTATTCAATTTCCAAAAAATTGTCTATGACTAGTTAGATTGTTTGCTTTCCATCATTCATTTCCAGAAATTTGTTTATGACTAGTTAAATTGTTCATCTTCCATTATATTTTTAGTACCTAGTAGTATGCATACATTGGGATTTAAAATGATTCATGAAAATTGTATGGTTATCTACACACACACACACACACACACACATATATATATATATATATATCCTCATACATAGTTATTTTCTATTGTATACAATCATATCAACAGTAACTTAATTCGATAGGGCAAATTGTCCATAATTAAAAGATAAACCATAGGGATATGTTTGGATGTATAGGTATGTAAATGTTTAAATCTCAGATTTACTTCTAGAACAATGTTTTCACAACCTAAAATTCACTTGCAAAACAGAATAACCAGATGTATATGATACACCGATCTGGTAGTGATTTCTAGGACAGTATAATGAAATAGTATTCTATTTAACACAATTATATTTCCTAATACATTACCAAAATTCGATTTCATTCTAGCCAATATACTTAAAAAGGTTTTCTCAATAGTTACAGTTAAACTGTAAGGGTTCATCCTACCTTTCATTTCAGTCCTTCATAATTTAATAAAATAAAATAGAGTACTTCATTCATATTTAAACAAATACATTTCTATTAGTTAATAATTCCAAATAACATTGAACAAATAAGGAGTAGATAGACATATCTGAACAATTTATGAACAACAAATGGAATAGCCAAGTTCCTCCCAACCTTAGAATAGAACATCCAATTTACTTGTCCCGTTCACCCCCTAGCCTGACCATGAATCCATGAGGGCAAAATCATAACTCCTCCCCAGCAAAAGTCCTTCAATTTCAATAACTTCTCCTTTCCTCACACTCAGAAAGAAGTTTTCATAACAACAATAGATCATTCATTTTCCCTGCATGCTTGACATTGTCCTTCCTCCTCCCATATGCTATATATAAAAAGGAAATTGTTGCTAGGTATTTTTCCCCTTGGGAATTTTTGTAGCTTTCCAAACCCCAGATTTTCAGGGAGGGGAAGCCAATGGAAAAACACTTGATTTTCCACTTGTCACATTTAGCCCTAAGGTATTTCCAACATGTTCCCCTCTCATGGAGTCATGGTCAGTTGATTTTAACCTGGTTGTTCCATTTGTCCAGTAACAATAAATATAAAATATTTTGTTTCATACAAGTCTCATAGTCAAATAGTTAGTTGGGTCAAATCAGATCTCTTCCCAACAGTCATAATCATCAATTACAATTAACTAAATTCGAAATTCGAAATTTCCATAAATGGAAAAAAATTTCCAATTTCGAATTTACCAACAATGAAAATAATTTCCTAAGCAATTGTTTTTCAAAGTAATTTATTTTTGGGGATGTTACAGTTGAGTTTCCTCATCTCTATTTTTTTCCATTTTTGTACATTTTTAGGCTAAGAGGATTATTCCATTGCATCTAGAGGGCTTGTTTTAGTCATGAATGTTTTTTGTTTCACTCGAAAAGGTTTATATTTTCCCAAGATATGACCATTTCATTTAGATCTTAAGCTATAAATCCTCAATATGCCCTTTTAAAATTTTTGCAGAGTATTATTTTAGTTTTATGTTTTTTGTTTCCCGGTTGCTACTCCTTTGGATCTATATATTCTATTTGCCCCGTTCCCTATGCGATCTCGAAAAATCAGAAAAAAAATCACAAACGGTGCATTTTCTGGGTAAGATAACTGTGATCTAACACTTGTTGTCATCAAGAAGAGAAATTGTTTTCCTGTGTGAAAAGAGTTTTTTATGAGGACTCTCTCCAACACTATTTTCCACAAAATCAATAACAACAAAAACACCCCCAATCCTCTTTATAAACAAGAGAATATGTTTTTATAGCTCACTTGGTAAAAAGTTGTCTTATTAAGTAAGAGGTCTTGAGTTGAAGACTCTTTTTTGTTACTTTTTTTGGAAAATTTCATGCATCCATTGAAAAGTGTATTTCATCTTGAATATAAAAGTGAATCACTATAATTAGTTTTAATATTTCATTTTAAAGTTATTTATTTTGCATGCAACTTTTCTTTATAAAGTAACTTTATTGTAACACTCATCCTTGCTTCTTTTTATAAAAGTGGGTCACTTCATAAAGCAACTTATTTGTAAAAATGAGGTTATTTGGAGGGGTATCACCATGTGGAACAACTTTTACTTGGAACATGGCTCTTTGTTTATAATTTATTCCTTTTTTTGAAAGGGCATAACAGTCACAGCCGATGTCTTTTTTCAGTGTCTTTTTTTACAACATCTTAGTTTATCAAGATCCCTCCATCTAGACTATTAGTTTCGGTTTTTAAATTCATATTATATGCATATTTTATATGGATTTTTCTAGATATATTATGCTTACTAGAACCAAATACTTCCAATGGAAATTCCATATGGATTATTTATTAATAAGTAAAGGATTGTATGGGATTACCTTGGGGAAAGAACTCGAACCTACTAATGATGAAAAGAAAATCAAATGGGAAAGTCAGAATTATGAAGCACATGGACTGATTAGAATGTCCATGTCTCCATATTTAAGGTTTCATCTTCAAGGAATTGATGACCTTGATGAAGCTTGGGAAAAACTTGAATCTGTGTTTGGTAAACACAATACAATTCAAGCTCACCAGATAGAAAATCAAATAGTGACTTTAAGTCCAAATGTTTTTTCTTGCATTGAAGAATATTTATCTAATTTCAAAACACTCAGAACTTTATGTGAAGAATTTAACACAAAGATGGAAGAAGAGCGTTGCATATATATTATTCTTTCTAATCTTGGTCGTGCATATTTATAGTTTGTATCTATGTTCTATGCCACCAAAGAATATCTAGGGATTGCTTATAAAAATGTCTCTCTTGAGTCCTCTTGTGATTCCTTAATATGAGAGCACGATAATTTTTTTCAACATGGATTGGTTAGCATTGTTGGTACCTCCAACAAAGCCTTAGTGGCCCAATAGAAAGATAAATCCATGAATCCCAAGAAGCAACATCCTCATCACAAAAACAAGAAAAACAAGGGTCCCAAATCCACTCAGACAACTTCAAATCCTAATGGTGACAAATAAGAAAAATCTAAAAATAATAAGACTAACATACATTGCAACTTTTGTGGGAAAGATGGTTATGATGAATCCAAATGTTCAAGAAGATGGAAGTTTTAGAAGTAATGATGAATAAACACAACATCATTATTGATTCTACTTATTATTATTCTTCTCATGTACATGCACTTTCTTCTTCTGGTCTCTCCTTCAATGCAACTTCTACTTCTTCTTCTTATGAATGGTTTATTGATTATGCAACATATTATCATATGGATAAGGATACATCCATATTTTTTGTTCTAAATGAATGTAACACCAAAAAAATATTTGTTGGTGATGATATATCTCTTAGTGTTGTAGGATCTGGAACAATTTAGGTAGATAATGGTAATTTCAATTATGTATTATGTGCTCCAAGTCTTTCATGTAACCTTGTATTAGTATATCAAATCACTCATTTAGGTGAAGGTACAATCATAGAGTTTTCACCTCACCAAGTTGTAATCAAGGATATAAAATATCATCAACATGTTCATGGAATTGGAATTGTTGATGATATTTCGAGGTTGTACAAGTTTGAAAACTGTGGGTCATCATATTTTACATCAATTTTAGTTTCTCATAGCGATGAATTGACCAAACTTTGGCATGAGTGGTTTGGTCGTTTAAACTATCATTCATTGTAGAAACTAAGAAATCAACATATGGTGATTGTTCTTCCTCTCATTTCATGCAGATATGTTGTTTGTGCCAGATGTGTTCTCGAAAAACATCATCAGGACAATTTTGACAAATGTGCCTCTTCACATGCCCTGGAACATGTGTTTCTTGTTTAGAGTGACTTGTGTGGTCCACGTTCTTCTCCTTGTTTTTCTAGGTGAAATTATTTCTTAACTTTCATTGACTACTTTTCCAGACATACTTTGTTTTAGTTCTTAAAACTTAAGAGAAGAGTTTTTGACAAGTTTTTGGCTTACATGGCCCTTGTAGAAAAGTAATTTGGACATCAAATTCAAAGGTTACGAACAAATAATGGAGGGGAATATCTGAACAATAGTTTTATAGGTTACTGCACTACAAAGGGCATCCAAATGCAACACATTGTTCAATATACACCATCGTAAAATGGTGTTGTTGAGAGAAAGAACCACACATTAAAAGAAATGGCTAATTGTATGATCCAATCTAAGGGATTAAGTCTAAAGTATTGGGCATAAGCCATAAACTGTGAAAATTACATAGTAAATCGCCCTCCCACGAAGGATATTAAAAATATAACACCAGAAGAATTTTGGACTAAAATTAAACCAGATGTATGTCAATTTTGTGTATTTGGTAGTATAGCATGGGCTCACATACCTGATGAGAAAAGGAAATCATTGCAACCTAAAAGTGAGTCTAAGTATATATTTGTTGCTTATTCTAAAGATGTCAAAGGTTAAGTACTTATTCAACCACATTGTAATGAAATTATTATTAGAAGAGATGTTAAATTTGATGAAAATATCCTGGTCTGCGAACCTAATTTGACGATTGTGGATTCCTTGGCCTACAAGACATATTTGCATTTTATTCCTTATTTTTTTTTCTTCTTGAGATGATGATAGAAAGGATGCAAATCCACCTCTGCTTGTTCACCTTCCTTCAAATGATTCCATTGAACCTGAACCAACACCAACATCACCGCTTCCTAGATGGATCCATTCCACAAAAGAAGCAATTGGTGATCTTGTCGGTGATGCTTCATATCAACTTCATACAGATTCACAATTCCAACGAGCCTCTTCTCTTTTGGCTCAAGTTTCATAGATCGGTGATCCAAAGACATTTCTAAAAGCTTCATGTAATCCATATTGGGATACAACAATGAATGAAGAGTAACATTATTTAATGACAAATGATACTTGGGATCTTTTACCTCTTCCAAAATGAAGAAAATTTGTTATATGTAAATGGGTCTACAGAACTAGTTATGCATTAGATGGAAGTGTTGAAAAGTAAAAGGCCGGATTAGTTGCCAAAGTATTTTCCCAAGTTGAAGGAAATGAATATAATGAAACCTTTTCCCTTGTAGCCAAAATGAATTCCATCTGCCTTGTTCTTTCCCTTGATGCCTCACATAAATGGTAGGTCCATCATATGGATGTTAAATATTTCTGCTTGCATGGGGATTTGTAGGAATAAATATACAAGGAACAACCTCCTGGATGTGTTGAGAATGACTCTAGACTTGTTTGTCTCCTTAAGAAATCTCTTTACGATTGTTGGGTGTAGGCCCATTTTGGGGAACGGAATAATTTTGGATAATAAAGCACAAAGAAGGAAAAGATAGTCGGCATGAAATGAAACATGTGCAAGGTAAACATGCATGAAAAGGAGGAGAACATGTGAGGCACGCATGAAGTAAGAGCTAACCATGCTAGGGTTATTGTTTTGGTAAGATGATGTAGTGGATGATAAGTCAAAAATAAGTATAAATAGGTACTTAGAAGGTCTAGGTGGGAGTTTGAAGAGTTGGATAGGGGTTCAATGTGATTGTAATTCTAGAAGGTAAGAATGACTGTAAAATCCGAGATTCTTTTGTATGTTGTTGAGTTGGAGAGAGAAAGTAAGATAGATATTGAGGGTTAGATCACAGGATGAGGAGCCTGGTGTGATCTAGTCCTCCTCAATGTAGATATTGAACCAAATGACTAAAGGTTGTAAGGCACACAACACTATAATTTTGGAGAAACCATAATAAAAAAGAAGGCAGTCAAATATTTTTGGATGTATCCTAGGAGAGGGTGAACGACGATAGATCAGGTGTTTTGTGGATTGATTATTGTTTATTTATTTATCGTCAATGGTTATCTAGTAGATGAATGCATGAATCAGTTGGCTAGATATGATTGGGTCTACATGCATAAATAAGAATGACATAGTACTTAGCATAGATGGATGTGATAATAATTAAATAAAGATCACAAGGTTAAATTGCAGATTTCCATTCATTACCAGACTACAAGAACCGAAGTGTTGCATCCACCCATATAACTATCTTGGGTGAGACTGCGCAGTACACTCTGTGTGTTGCATATCCTTCTGGTTAACTAGGAGGATTGATAGTTTTAGAGGATTTGTTGGAATCTTGTTCAGATCAAAACCTGGGTATTGCTAAGGAGTAGCAAGAGGGAAGCAACCAACAAATGGTTTTGTTTCCTGTTGGAACATAATGGGATTGAGTGAATGAGATCTGTTGAAGAATCATGAAAAGAATGTCATATATGGTGAGGAAATATTAAAAGAATGAAAATAATGAAGGGGATGTTCAGAATGTGGAACCCAACGAAGGAAGAGATCAAACATTGGTTGAAGAAAAAGGAGTTGGAATTTGCACAGAAATACAACATAAACCCTAAAATAACACTGCGCAAATATCTGGACAAGTACATATTTAGCGACTTGCATGAAGTATTTTTTTGCGATTTTCCACATGTGGCACACTAGTGGATATTGAGGTTAAAATACAACCATGAAACAAATCATATCAGACAACTAGAGTGTAATCTGGTGCATATCGCGTAGTTACAACAAGTTGATAACAAATTCACGCATGTAGTGGATTTCTAGTTGGATAGCATTGTCGCAGGCTTTATCACAATATTGCAGTAGATACCGCGAAGTCTTATAGCGCAACAGAGAAAGAGTTCCTCAAGGGACCTAGAGGTAGGTATATCATATCGTTGTATACTTCCATCAATATCCTACTGTATAAAAAAAGGTGTAATGATTATGGCATCAAACAAGTAAACTTCCCTATGTGCATGGGGGAAAGGGGGAACAACTGACTAGAGATGGAAGGATGGAAGGAGAAATGGAGAAGGGAAATAAGGAAGCCATGGACTCGATCATGATGGAGGAAGATCAAATCAAGTAGATAATGACAACAACTAGAAAGACACGTAGTGGAGCACCCTACCAATATAAGATTTATAATAAGAAGAGAACCATACATGAGATAGAGGGATTGGAAAGTGATGAAGAAGAGGTATATGATCTCTATGTTGTGGAGCATATTGAGGAAATCCTATGCACAAAATATGAAAGGAAGAGAGGTGGTCCAAGGGAAAAAAAAAATGAAAAACTCCTATGGGTGAAATCACGGAGGTGGGTAACACTTTCATGACAATCGGATCTCCAAAATTCCGAAAAACATTTTTTCGGCCGAAAAGTGAAACATCAAATCGGACAGTACAATGACAGCACCCTCGATTTGCGTGTAAAAATTTAGTCGGATGGATTTTTTCCATCGAACAATATGTTTTTGGCTGAAAGATATTACAATCGAAACATTATTTCGGCTGAAAGATTATTCGACCAAAAAATCTTTCGGCCAAAAACTCTTTTGGCTGAAAGAATGTTTATATATCAACCACACATCGATATTGATTTTTTTTTTTAATTTTGTCGGTGTTTATGAGTGTGGGTGGTCATGTTGGCGCAGAGGTCGTGAGTGTTTGAGTGTGTGGGCGCAGAGGTCATGAGCATTTGTGAGAGGTCGTGAGAATTTGTGAGCATTGGGCACAGACGTCGTGAGGTCATGAGTGTTTGTGAGAGGTTGTGAGCATTTGGGTGTAGAGATCGTGTTGGCGTAGAGCTCGTGTTGGCACAAAGGTTCTATCAATGTACGTAGGATTGGCGCCGAGGTCGTGTTGGTGGGCGGTCGACGGGTTTAAGGTATTTCTCTAGTTTTTAATTTTAATTTTAATTTTTAATTTATATTTTTAAATTAAATTTTATTTAATTTGGCAGCTCTTGGCCATAATTTTAATTTTAATTTTTAAGTTATATTTTTAAATTTAATTTATATTTTTAAATTAAATTTTAGTTAATTTGGCGGCCCCTGTCGGCTTGGCCATAGGGGTGGGCCCCCGCAGAAAATTCACGGTCCAATGGACTGTGACTTGGCCGCGTGAGGGTAGTACTGTGGCCAATCCATGGGCCGACCAAGTCACAGTCCAGTCATTTAGAGTCAACAAACTATAAGATCAAACATAACCGTGAACTAGAGACTTTAAACTACCCATACTCTCCTTGCCATATATCAAACACATGAATAAGAAACCAAAAGAGGAACACACATGTAGGGCCAATGTAAAATTCTAGCTGCCTACATGACACAAACATTATAAAGTGTATAAGGTGGTGCCATCACCAATCTTGGTATGTTGTAGAAATCATAAAAAATTCAGAACCTTAGTTAAAAGAATATAATGCCCATACTAAAAAGGATATGGTCACCAACTCTTATTCTATCAAAAAACCAAGACGTACAGCCAAAGGAGTTATGCCTAATAGATTGGATAGAAACACCCAACCCTACAGTAGTAACAGGCATTAACATAGAATCTAAAACCATGGCCACAAAATATAAATGAGAAGAGAAGCATCACGTCATTAGTTTCTGTTTTTTTTTATTTTCTACATGAGATGTATTTCAGCCTTCTCACTCTTGAATGAAATAAACTTATAAAATCCATATAGTTTATAAGTTTCACCTTTCCATATAAATTTCTAGAATCTATTTTGAATATTTTTTACACAAGCACATAGCTACATTAATCATTGAACACATAATAATATATCCATTCCATTGACTAGTAAGTCATTAGTTTCTGTTTATTTATTTATTTTCTGCATGAAATGTATTTGATTCTTCTGACACTGAATGAAATAAACTTATAAAATCCATATAGTTTATAAGTTTCACCTTTCCATGTCAATTTCAAGAATTGACTGTTAATAATTTGCAGTCATATACCATGATATACATGTTACATTCAAGAAAAGGATAATAATAGGGAAAAGAAAAGACCAAGTAAAGGACCAAAGGGAAATGAAAGATAAAAGAAAATGAAAGGTAAAGGGAAAAGTAAAGGCCATGATAAACAGGAAATAAAACAGATATTAAAGAAAAAAGTTAAGATAACAGATATGAAAGATAAAGCTAAAGGGTGGAGATAACAGATATGAAAGCTAAATGGAAATGGAAATATAACAGATATGAAAAGGCCAATGGGGAAATATAACAGATATGAAAAGGATAACGGTGAAAATATAACAGATATGAAAGGGACAATATAATGGAATAGATAATCGGGATGGTATCCCTAAAGGGTAACAAAATAGTACACATTAACCGTTCAACACATAATAACATATCCATTCCAATGACTAGTAAGGCATAAAGTTCCATTTGTATCTCTATTTTTTCTATTTTTGTAGATACCTTATGACACTTTCCTATATCCCTTGGATTTATTCATCATTTGAGATCTTTGGTAGTATATACAGATATATTTACTTTTTTTTATGGATGTTGATATTTACAAATTTTGTGTGTTGGTGTAATTTACAAATATTGTGGCATTGTTGCTCTTTAAATGAAAAGGAAAACATCTTAAAGCAATCTTGCAAAAAGGTAGAACTCATTTTGTTATCAAATATAAACAACCATGAGTAAGATGGAATTAAATTGGAAAGAGTGAATATCACATTGTACTTAACAAAGAATAATCTAGTTTCATATTGTATGATTGTAGCTCAAGAACAAGAATCTATATGGAACAATTATTTCTTCAATGCATCGTATTTTTTAACACAATTTCGTAGTGTATAAGAGTCTTAAAACAATATTATTAAAAAGAAGTAATCACAAGTGACAAAATCCTTACAAACTAGGTTCAAAGTGTTTGCTAGCAAACATTTACACTAAGATTTAAGATATTTTCCATGAATATAAAATCTATATTACTTTGTTAATGTTGGTATTTCTATAATGAGTCAACCATTCATAGATTGATTAGGTTCAAAGTGTTTTCTAGAAAACATTTACACTAAGAATCAACACTAAGATTCAAGATATTTTCTATGAATAGAAAATCTATATTACTTTGCTAATGTTGGTATTTCTATAATGAGTAAATCTATTCATAGATTGATTTCGTTTTAGGTAATTTGTAATGGTCATTAACCAAGCTATCAAGATTCCTTAGGTTAATGAGTCGGGCCAAGCTATCATATATTTTCTTTTAGTTATGGCCTCAAACAAAAATTTCATTCAAAAACTCAATGATTAACATGATTATGTAATTCACGCCAAGTTTTGCATTTTTCTGTGTTCTTTCTTTCATAACAAGAGAAGGAAATATTAATTGCCAATAGTCATTTATATTTGGACTAGATTAACAAAACACATCTTGAAACCCTCTAGTGAGACCTAATGATAAGGGGTAAGTAAATATCCCTCTATACTTCACATGTCCTACATATTGTCATGAGTCTTGGTCACATCTCTCATGTAACACATGAGTGACCTACTTGTGTAGTAAATTGCTTAAAATGGATCCAGTCTCCCACTTTGGTGGTCTTTTCCAATGTCTTCTACTTTGGTGGTCTTTTCCAATAGTAGAGACCCTTTGACTAAAGGAATAGTTATAACAAATAATTCATTATATTCATATAATATAACTTCAAATTGACAACTTATTGGATTTGTGTAAGACATGAGTAACCTACTTGTGTAGTAAACTACTAAAAACGTAACCAGTCTCCCACTTTGGTGGTGTTTTTCAATGTCTTCCACTTTGGTGATGTTTTCCATTTGTAGAGACCTATAATTGCATCCTTTATCAATTGTAATATTCAATCTTCTACCTCCCTCTCTCAATCTCTAGCAATTCATATTCTTATGGCCCATCTCTAAGAGATAGTTACAATTGTTCCTTTTCTTTACATGCCACTTGAGCAATCAATTCAACTTCTACATGTCATTTGATACCCACTTCCTAATGACAATGAATTGGTTCAATAGTTATTGTTGATGCACCATACACATGTTGCTTTTGATATTGTAATCCCTTGTACATTTTGTCAATTCATTGAGGTTAATATATGCACCCTCAAAGAAACCATTAGAATTGATTTATTCCATGGTAACGTTGAGTGCTATTATACCAGGAACCCCAATCAACTTAGTCCTCAACCATTCAACTACTCATATACCATACTACATGAAGAATTGAACAATAAAAATTCTTTAGAACCTTTTAGGTTTTTGTTGACATGTTCTAGAAACATGCATCCATTATTTCCATTAATTATCTCAATGTGATCTTCAAGGCAATTATGCATAGTTCAATAAATCTATCACTTCCATATTAGGTTGGTTATCTCCTAGTGGAAATTCCCAACAAAACTTCCTACTTAGTCCCACTCTTACCTAATTGATTATTTGACATCTTACACGATTCAACACATAATAACATATCCATTCCATTGACTAGTAAGGCATAAAGTTCCATTTGAAGCTCTATTTTTACTAGTTTTGTAAATACCTTATTACACTTTCCTATATCCCTTGTATTTATTCTTCATTTGAGATCTTTGGTAGTATATACAAATATATTTACTTTTTTTTTTAGGGATGTTGATATTTACAAAATTTTGTGTGTTGGTGCAATTTACTAGAATTGTGGCATTCTTTCTCTTTAAATGGAAAGGAAAAGAGTTGAAAACAATCTTGCAAAAAGGTAGAATTCAGTTTGTTATCAAATATAAACAACCACGAGTAAGATGGACATGAATTGCAAAGAGTGGATATGGTATTGTACTTAACAAAGAATAATCTAGTGTCATATTGTATGATTGTAGTTCAAGAACAAGAATCTATATATATATGGAACAATTATTTCTTGAGTGCACCGTATTTTTTAGCACAATTTCATAGTGTACAAGAGTTTAAAAAAACATTATTAAAAATAAGTAATAGCAAGTGACAAAATCCTTAAAAACTAGGTTCAAAGTGTTTGCTAGCAAACATTTACACTAAGAATCAACACTAATATTCAAGATATTTTCCATGAATAGAAAATATATATTACTTTGTTAGTGTTGGTATTTCTATAATGAGTCAATCTATTCATAGATTGATTTTGTTTTAGGAAATCTGTAGTGGTCATTAATCAAGCTATCAAGATTCCTTAGGTTAGTGAGTTGGGCCAAGCTATGATATATTTTCTTTTAGTTATGGCCTCAAACAAAAATTTCATTCAAAAACTCAATGATTAACATGATTATGTAATTCACGCCAAGTTTTTCATTTTTCTATGTCCTTCATTTCATAACAAGAGAAAGAAATATTCATTGCCAATAGTCATTTATATTTGGACTAGACTGACAAAACACATCTTGAAACCATCTAGTGAGACCTAATGATAATGGGTAAGTAAATCTCCCTCTATACTTCACATGTCCTACATATTGTCATGAGTCTTGGTCACATCTCTCATGTAAGACATGAGTGACCTACCTGTGTAGTAAATTGCTTAAAATGGAACCAGTCTCCCACTTTGGTAGTCTTTTCCAATGTCTTCTACTTTGGTGGTCTTTTCCAATTTTAGAGACCCTTTGACTAAAGGAAAAGTTATAATGAATACTTCATTATATTCATATAATATAACTTCAAATTGACAACTTATTGGATTTGTGTAAGACATGAGTAACCTACTTGTGTAGTAAACTACTCAAAAAGTAACCAGTCTCCCACTTTGGTGGTGTTTTTCAATGTCTTCCACTTTGGTGGTCTTTTCCAATTGTAGAGACCTATAATCGCATCCTTTATCAATTGAAATCTTCAAACTTCTACCTCCCTCTCTTAATCTCTAGCAAATCATATTCTTATGGCCCATCTCTAAGAGATAGTTACAATTGTTCCTCTTCTTTACATGCCACTTGAGCAATCAATTCAACTTCTACATGTCATTTGATGCCCACTTCCTAATGACAATGAATCAGTTCAATAGTTATTGTTGATGCACCATACACATGTTGCTTTTGATCTTGTAATCCCTTGTACATTTTGTCAATTCATTGAGGTTAATATATGCACCCTCAAAGAAACCATTAGAATTGATTTATTCCATGGTAATGTTGAGTGCTATTCTACCAAGAACTCCAATCAACTTAGTCCTCAACCATTCAACTACGCATAGACCATACTACATGAAGAATTGACCAATAAACATTCTTTAGAACCTTTTAGGTTTTTGTTGACATGTTCTAGAAAGATGCATCCATTATTTCCATTAATTATCTCAATGTGATCTTCAAGGCAACTATGCACAGTTCAATAAATCTATCACTTCCATATTAGGTCGGTTATCTCCTAGTGGAAATTCCCAACAAAAATTCCTACTTAGTCGCACTCTTACCTAATTGATTATTTGACTTCTTACATGATTCAACACATAATAACATATCCATTCCATTGACTAGTAAGGCATAAAGTTCCATTTGAAGCTCTATTTTTACTAGTTTTGTAAATACCTTATTACACTTTCCTATATCCCTTGGATTTTTTCATCATTTGAGATCTTTGGTAGTATATACAAATATATTTACTTTTTTTTTTAGGTATGTTTATATTTACAAAATTTTGTGTGTTGGTGTAATTTACTAGAATTGTGGCATTGTTGCTCTTTAAATGAAAAGGAAAAGAGTTGAAAGCAATCTTGCAAAAAGGTAGAATTCATTTTGTTATCAAATATAAACAACCATGAGTAAGATGGACATGAATTGTAAAGAGTGAATATGGTATTGTACTTAACAAAGAATAACCTACTGTCATATTGTATGATTGTAGTTCAAGAACAAGAATCTATATATATATGGAACAATTATTTCTTGAGTGCATCGTATTTTTAAACACAATTTCATTGTGTACAAGAGTTTAAAAAAAATATTATTAAAAATAAGTAATAACAAGTGACAAAATCCTTAAAAACTAGGTTCAAAGTGTTTGCTAGCAAACATTTACACTAAGAATCAACACTATTATTCAAGATATTTTCCATGAATAGAAAATCTATATTACTTTGTTAATGTTGGTATTTCTATAATGAGTCAACCTATTCATAGATCGATTAGGTTCAAATTGTTTTCTAGCAAACATTTACACAAAGAATCAACACTAACATTCAATATATTTTCCATGAATATAAAATCTATATTACTTTGTTAATGTTGGTATTTCTATTATGAGTCAATCTATTCATATATTGATTTTGTTTTAGGTAATATGTAATCGTAATTATCCAAGCTATCAAGATTCCTTATGTTAGTGAGTCTGACCAAGATATGGTATATGCTCCCTTAGTTATGGCCTCAAACAAAAATTTTATTAAAAAACTCAATGATTAACATGATTATGTAATTCACGCCAAGTTTTTCATTTTTTTGTGTTCTTCATTTAATAAAAAGAGAAAGAAATATTCATTGAGAAGAGTCATTTATATTTGGGCTAGGTTGACAAGAAACATCTTGAAACCATCTAGTGAGACCTAATGATAATGGGTAAGTAAATCTCCCCCTATGCTTCGCATGTCCTACATATTGTCATGAGTCCTGGTCACATCTTTGTGTAAGACATGAGTGACCTACTTGTGTAGTAAACTACTCAAAAAGGAACCAGTCTCCCACTTTGGTCATCTTTTCCAATGTCTTCCACTTTGGTGGTCTTTTCCAATTGTAGAGGCCCTTTGATTAAAGCAATAGTTATAACGAATACTTCGTTTTGGATGATAAATTCTAATTTATAGAAAAAAAAGATTCTTAGATGGGAACTAATTAAATTATATTCATTTATTACTTCAGAAATATTGACCAAAGTTATTCAATGCTTATCTTATTGATGATATTTATATTCATATAATATAACTTCAAATTGACAACGTATTGGATTTGTGTTGGATATGTAGGCATAATTTAAACATGGTAGAAGCTATGTGAGGAAACAAGAGATCATAATTTTATGAGGGCCATGTGACCTAACACTAGTAATATATCCACTCATAGTAGAAACATTTTCTAATGAAAACCCATATCATATGGGAGCTTTTATGTTAAAAATAACATTTTATCCTTACCTTCTAGTTAACAAAAACTCTTCATAAGTAAATTGATATTTCATTGAATTTCTATTTAATAGTATTTTTAATGGTATATCAATTTTCTGTAGAGTGATATCCTTCTCCATTCTCAAATCATTTAGCCAAGAATTGACATATTTATGCCAACCCCCATTAAGCAATAGGTAGCAATTTTTCTTTCATGTTAGTAGTCTCTTGTGGCTGTACATTAGGTACCTAGTTTTAGTCATTCTCTTAATGGGGAAACTATATCAAGCAAAGGAGTTAGAGAGTTTATAGTTAAGAAATCCCTTAGTGGAAATATGGTTCCTTTATGTAACAATTAGGTATAAATCTGTTAGTGGAAATCCCTTAGTTAATAGTAAAATTAGTTCTCTTTATGTATCCCTTAGTTTATAGTAAAATTAGGTCCCTTTATGTACTTTAGGTCACCATAAAATATTTCAAAACTATTTATTTAGTTCAACTATATCCACAACTATCCAACAATTTGTACTTAAATATTTCAAGTGACCCAAATATATAATATAGAAAAATTACATTTTCTCCACCTCATCTTAATTTAATTTATATTAGGAATACAAACACCCTCAATCCCATCCCATTTAGCATGACAATAAAGGAATTATTATAAAAACTCTAACATTTGAACAATGCTAATGGGAAGTTTAAAGCAATGGCATATAATCCATGTTCATGCAAAACCTTCACCTAGTTGTGATTAAAACAAGTTTGTGTGATGTTATGAAGATTAAACTCTTTGTTTTGTGGATTCTAATGCATTACATTATATGTGGTATTTGTGGATCCAACCATAAGGAACTTTTAAGGAATATTAAAGAAATGTTCTAATAGGTTTTTTAGTGGATCCAACCATAGGTAACTTTTAAGGAATATTAAAGAAATGTTCTAATACATTTTTTAGTGGATCCAACCATAGGGAACTTTTAATGAATCCACTTGCTTATTGTTTTTCTGAATTGATTTCCCTTGGCGAACCCAACTTTCTAATTTCAATGACTTCTTTGTGTGGGTTTTGTTGATTATTATGAAAAGATTGTTGTTTTATCTTCTGTCCCTTATCCCTTTAGTCATCAGTCCTTTCCTGAGCAGTCATCCAGGAGCCGAATCGATGGTCATCACTTCGGTGTTTAAAGACCTATAGATTCAAATGCCCTGCTTTTCTGTGCATGGATGATGAGTGAAGGATATGAATCTACCATGTTGTGTATGGACCCCTTACTTATCTTTTAGTTGATTGAATCATGGCGGAATGTTTAGTTTTTTGGTCTTCTTCTTTGATGTGGATTGTGAATGATAAACTTCTCAATGGAATGACAGTCCCTTGGCGAACCCAACTCCTGATTTCAATGACTTCTATGTGTGGGTTTTATTGATTATTGTGAAAATTTTGTGGTTTTATCTTCTGTCACTTATCCCTTTAGTCATCATTCCTTTCCTGAGTAGTCGGCCAGGAGTCAAATCGACGGTCGTCACTTTGGTGTTTAAATACCTATAGATTCAAATGTGCTTCTTTTCTGTGCATGGATGATGAGTGAAGGATAAGAATCTTCCATGTTGTCTATGGACCCCTTACTTATCTTTTAGTTGATTGAATCATGGATGAATGTTTAGTTTTTGCGTCTTCTTCTTTGATGTGGATTGTGAATGATAAACCTCTCAGTAGAATGGTAGTCCCTTGGCGAACCCAACTTCTAATTTCAATGACTTCTATGTGTGGGTTTTATTGATTATTCTGAAAAGTTTGTGGTTTTATCTTCTGTCACTTATCCCTTTAGTCATCAATCTGTACCTAAGCAGTCGGCTAGGAAATGAATTGATGGTCATCACTTCGGTGTTTAAAGACCTATAGTTTCAAATTCCCTGCTTTTATGTGCATGGATGATGAGTGAAGGATAAGAATCTTYCATGTTGTCTATGGACCCCTTACTTATCTTTTAGTTGATTGAATCATGGTTGAATGTTTAGYTTTTGCGTCTTATTCTTTGATGTGGATTTTGAATGATAAACCTCTCAGTGGAATGATAGTCCCTTGGTAAACCCAACTTCTGATTTCAATGACTTATATGTGTGGGTTTTATTGATTATTGTGAAAAGTTTGTGGTTTTATCTTCTGTCACTTATCCATTTAGTCATCAGTCCGTGCCTAAGCAATCGGCCAAGAGCCAAATCGACGGTCGTCACTTCGGTGTTTAAAGACCTATAGATTCAAATGCCCTACCTTTTTGTGCATGGATGATGGGTGAAGGATAAGAATCTTCCATGATATCTATGGAACCATTACTTATATTTTAGTTGATTGATTCATGGATGAATGACGAGTATTTGCACCTTCTAATGAGAAAGTACCTTTGTGGCTTGATTGTTTAAAAATTTGATTTATCTCTACGTTTTTAATTGCTTTTTTCTGTACATCTCTGGCTTTTTTTTAATAAACTCTACACTGTGGATAGATATTGAGGAGTGATGTCGACATGAGATTATCCAAATATTCTTTGAAAATGCTCTAGGAATTATCAAGAAGGAAGAACACGAACTCCTTCTTCAACTAAGACTCCGAGTGAGCACCAACAATCTCGTCAGAGGAGATTTTCAAATGAGTCTGTAAATAGATCGACGACAGAACCTGCTCAAACCAGTGTTATGGATGAAACCTTCTTAGATAGGTTGCGCATCAACACTCCTACACCTGAGAATGTAGTGAATAGCTCTGGACAAGAGAATATTTCTAGTAAGTTTCTTAAATTTTGTTTATTTTTGTTAAATTTTGTTGTATTTAAATTTATGTGAGGTTAAATCTTGAAGTTACTTTCAAATGTGTGTGTAGGAAATCAATTTAGAGAAAGGGGTGACAATGAGGGTGGCTATCACGAAGATTCAAATGTCGGTGTAGAGGGTGAAGGTGGATTTAGGAGTCCTTGTTATGAAGAAACAAAAGATTACATGCCAACATCCACCTATCCTTCAAAAGTTGGCGATGAACTTCCCTGGGAAGGGAATACAAAAGAAATGATGCATGAGCAATGCTCAGGTGTTAAAAAGAGGTTGGAAAATGATTTGGTAGTCTTGGAACTTCCTCAGGAGAGGAAACAAAGTTTGCAAATTGTTTTTCATTCACTAGAAAACTTTATGGATGCATATCAGAAGATGGGGCCAACCACTGATAGTTTCGTCAATCTAATGAGGTGGAAAAAGTCATAGGTGATGGGTACTGATAAATGGGAGACAGTAAAAAACAAAGTTTCAAAAGAAGACGCCATCTCCATGTTCAATTTCAAAGAGGGCCCAAAGGAGAAAATGTTGAAGGTGTAATATTTTAAGCACCCTAACTTTGTCGGTCATCTGTATAACAGACTTTTGGTGGCATATGGGAAATTTTCGTGGAACGATGAGGTTCCACACTATTTTGCAACACATTTTTTTGTAGAGTTTTTCTTGCACATGCACCCGGATTATACTAGTGTACCGTCCAAATATTATGGTACTGGTAAATGATGTATGTATGATCACAAAGGGGCATATCGAACTGCAACATTGTCGAGGCCTCCACAACCTTTAGTACCTCACCCAACAGGGGCGTTTGCATCACTTTCAGAGTTTCGGGCTACATCAAAAGTTGGCAAAGAGGCCAGGACTGCAATCACATAAAATTTGAAAGCTATGTTTTATGGTGTTGGTGTTGTAATGAAGTGTCAGTGAATAGAAGCCAATTCCCATGCCACATTTGTTGATAAAACAAATGCATACATAGAAGTAATGTCAGCAGAAGAAGTTTTGGAGTATGCAAAATTTTGTCAGGATGGTTGGAAGAAGGTCATTCAAAATGATGACCTGAATCGCGGATTGGTATGTGATCTATTTAGGCAAATTTTGACACATTTTATGATAGATTACTTCCAGTTCTAGATTTAGATATCCTTGTCTCTATAGAAATAATCGAGTTCTTCTTTCCATTAGTTACAGTTTGGAGATATGTTAAACGAATCTCCAGTCGGTAGGGGACTTGATTTGACAAGTTTCAATTTGGATGGATTGAATCGGGTATGTTTTTTCTAACAATTGTTCAATCTCCACTCTTTTGAATAAGAGTTCAACAACATTTATAATTTTGTATAATTGTGAACACGTTGAATACTTGATTTAGTTCTTAGTTTTTTTGTTCACAAATCTCTATTCCATCTACTGGTACTTGGACTGGGTTGTCTCAATTCTCATTGGGAGAGTTTTAAGAGGGTGGGAGTTCACAGGTATCATTTAATATCTTCAAATCATTTAAATTTAATGTTTTATATCATCATTTGAATATAATTTTTGAAATTTTCAAATTTGAAATGTGTTAATAGGCTAATGTGGAGAAGAGAGTATCTAAGAGTGTGTTCGGAAGGGAGATTGGGATTGAGGAAGAAGCCAGATTAGGAAAGGATGTGTCCATTCAAGATGATTCATAAATGTATGTTCTTGACTTTTGTCAATTTTTTGTTTTCTCAAATTTATAGTTTAGCCTTTCCTTAACTATTTTGAATTATATAGAACCCTTATATAAGTTTGTCATTGTCTTAAATAGTGTACATTCAAACTTATTTAAGGTTAGATCATGATGAAGAACTAATTTTGAACTTGAATATGTTTGAATATTTGAGAACAGATTCTATCCCATATCAGAAAAGAGAAATTTTATAAATTTTCCTTGATTGCAGTCCTTGCTTTCTTGTCCAAGAATGGCATAATATTATATGAGAACATCTATTCCATTGATGAAAGAGAAGATAAGTATTTTTTGAA
The DNA here is from genome assembly GCA_032191745.1 of Picea mariana. Lineage (NCBI taxonomy): Eukaryota > Viridiplantae > Streptophyta > Pinopsida > Pinales > Pinaceae > Picea > Picea mariana. Next base: position 120,101 of record JASDQU010739144.1, read on the forward strand.
AGAATAGTTTTTAAAATGGAGATTTGTGAAGTTTTTTAGATAATAAGTAGTTTTTTGGAAGAATTGATTAATATGAAGATTTATGAGTCCTTTAGTTTGAAAGGGCATCGTAAAATTTGATTATATGACCATTGCAGAAGAAGAAGAAAAGTATTTAACTGTTGAGGAGATTAGTATTTTATTATTGTGTAAATATGATCAAATAACAACACCTGGGATGAGAATTACATCTAAGGATTTGAGACTTTATCCACAAGGAGAATTTCCCGAAGGATTTTGGACTTTATCCACAAGGAGATAAGTATTTCTTTGGAATAATGACTTAATACATGGAGATTTGTGAATTGTCTTCATACACAGTTGTATATTTATTTTCATATTATTATCTAACTCTAACACACAATCTTTTTTACCAAGAACACAATAACATCACTTGGGATGAGAATTTCAGCTCAAGGATTTGGGACCTTATCCACAAGGAGAATTTCACCTCAAGGATTTGGGACCTTATCCACAAGGAAAATTTTAGCTCAAGGATTTGAGACCTTATCCACAAGGATTTGAGACTTTATCCAAGGATTTGAGACTTTATCCACAAGGAGATAAGTATTTCATTGGAAGAATGACATAATATGGAGATTTGTGAACTTTCTTCATGCACAGTTCTATATTTATTTTCAGATTATTATATAGTTCTCTAATTCAATGTTTTTTACCGAGAATATATTTTAAGATTTACAAATTTTTTAAATCATGTACTCTTAAATTAAGAGAGTAACTAGATCTTAAATCTATTTAACCATGGTTTGTTATGTTATTATTAGTTATTGTTTATTTAATATTTAGTTGTGTAGTATATATGCTAATATGTGTTATTTGTTTTTTTATTATGTTTTTTATTTTTATAGATGTCTAAATTATATTTGGTGGAAAATATGTTTACAATATATTTTGTGGGAAACAATATGTTGGAGGATGATAGTTAACTCTTTCGGTATGCATGTCAATTTTATTTTAATTATAATTTTTGAATTCTGTATTATTTCGCATGTTTGAATTGTAAATTTTTAATTTTTGAAATCTTTTTTTTTGCAGGTTTGAACTTCATGTATGAAGTGTTCTATCTTAAAGTGATGGCTTAGAGTCCAGAATTTTGGAGTTGATGTTTTTCTTTTTTTTATTAACCTAAAATGGACGTGGAACTCATGTATTTTATAGTGCTACTATTCAAACTTTGATTATAATATATATATATATATATATCATAATTTTGGAATCCAAAATAGCAATTTTTGTCTCATATTCAATTTTTCATATTTTTCATAATTGATAGTAAAAAAGTGGCAAAGTTAACATTTGTTATTAACTAATGTTTTTCCATGTATTAATTTAAATGTTTCATTTTATGTTTACTGTGTACTTTAGAAAACGTGAGAAATACATGATTGTATTGTCAAATCATGTTTTGTATATTCTTCTTTTTACAATGCATTTGAAATTAAACATCAAAGTCTTAAATATTTTTCTTCTATGTATTAATTTAAATGTTTGATTTTATGTTGACTGTGTATTGTCAAAAATATTGTTATACCATTCAAAAGGTGGAATGGAAAAGTTAACGAGTAATGAAATAATGTTTTGTGTATTCTCTTTTTTACAATGCATTTTAAATTAAGCATCAAACTCTTAAAAAATTTTCTTCTATGTATTAATTTAAATGTTTTATTTTATGTTCACTGTCTACCATCCACTATTGTCAAAAAGTGGCAAAGTTAACTAGTAATAAAATGTTCAAAATGATGTGACAAATTGGCAAAAGTGACAAAATTAGCGATAAAATAAAATGCTAAAAATAAATCTTTAAAATGGAAGAGATGATCAACTCTTCTTTAATTTTATCATGTAGTCATTAAAAAAATGTTAAAGTTATAAGGATATTCACCTAAAGGTTCATATGCCCTTGAACCTAATGCAATATTATTAAAATAAAATGGAAAAGAATACTATTGAAAAAAGTAGAGGTCAATCGAAATGGTGTTTAACAATTTTTCATTCTTTATACCACTATATACCACTATCTTACTACTTCCAGTCAATATACTTGGAATAGAATTCACCAAATAGTTTGAGTGTTATACTTATCCAACATTAATAATTGATTTTACTACATGACATTAATATAGTAAATATTAAATTCATGTTCGTTTTATAAAGTAATATTATAAATATAAAATTTGTGTTTTGAATTTGGAAGTCATGGTGAAAACTAAAGAAGAAGGTTATATATCTCCATACACCTTAACAATCAAATGGTTAAGGGAGAATCTCTTATCCTATAAACAACATAATCTCCTACATGTTGGAAATACTAGAGCAACTGAGAGGGGGGGTGAATCAGTTGTTTATAAGCTTAAACAATTGTATTCCTTTTAAATAATTATTAAGATTTCTTCATGTGTCATCAACCAATCATACAGCATATGGACAGTAAGAGTAAAGATCATCAGTCGCACATAAAATACACACAGAGACAGATTTTCACGAGGAAACCCATAAAGGGAGAAAACCTCTTCTTCTTC
>JASDQU010739144.1:122779-144618 GCA_032191745.1 Picea mariana
AATCCCAATCCCCGATCCCCGATATTCTGATGCCACCTGTCCTCTGCGCTGGTTGTGCCACGTGTCACTTAGCTGACGTGGTCTGTTGACGTAGATCGATGGTCTAGGTCGCTTGTTGATCTGACGGTTCATATTCCGTCGGGATTTCGCATATCGCGAAATCAGGGATTTCGTTGTGGAGTGATATTTGCCTTATGAAATCCCGATCCCCGAATTTCCGATGAGGCCTCCTGGCTGCCACGTGTCCATACAAGTTAAACGGTCCAGATCTCTTCTTGATTAACGGTTGCGATCAAATCGTAATATCGCATTTCGCGATTTCGGGGTTTTCATTGACGAGTGATTTGGACATTTCAAAGTCCCGAACCCCGATCCGTACAGGGCTGTGATCAACGGTCCTGATCCTCTCTGTATTTGACGGTCCAGATTCAATCGGGATTTCATCTTGGCTTTTCCCGATGGAATAAATCCCTCGCAGCTTCTGTCTGATCTGACGGTCCTGGTTCTTTCGGGAAATTTGGATGGGATCCAACGGTCACTGACTCTTCTTCCTTTTTCCTCTGTAAGCTCTTGCTGTGCGCATTTTCTTCAAGTCTATTCCTCCTGAGCTTTTATCCTTCTTATCCTACTGTCTCTACTGTTGCCATTAATGACAACAATCATCACTGCATTCTATCCACTGAATTTTCCAACACTACAGAAATATCATGACCTTAAAAATAAATTATTATCATATAAAATAATAATAATCAAATGGTTAAGGGAGAATCTCTTATCCTATAAACAAAAAAATATCCTACACAAATATCATGACCTTAAAAATAAATTATTATCATATAAAATAATTGTGACACTTAAAAATATTTATAAAGCATTACATCCATATTAAAAAAATTGTTAAATTAACTATAGATTAAAATTGTGAATAATTAAATATATAATAACTGTAAAACATAAAAATTTTATATCAAAAATCAATTCAATTAAAAGAATACTTCAAAAATTAATTTTTTTTAATTAGATGTAGAGGTTAAATTTTATATTGAATCCTTCGTATATATTAGAAGAGGTTACATAATGGTTATATCAATGTAATTGGGTATCATAAAGATGTCATGTTAATGAACAATATCTTGAGAAAGGGTTAGTTCCATTTAGGAATTTGAAGTGGGTATCTTGGTGATCCATCACTAGAATTTTCTTGAATCTCGCAAATCCAACCATGCATAAGATGTGAAGGAATTTATTTTTAAATAGAGAGGTTTTTAGATCAACCTTTTACAATAAAAAATAATATTCCTTGTGTTCTAGAAGGTACTAAAAATGTATAACTTCTCAATGTGATCAATTGGCTTTGATAAGTGAACTTCAGGAGGAAGAGTCGCTTAATGGGTGCAGCTCCATTCTTCGCATGTGAGTTTATATGGCCTCTTGTATTACCACTTGAGGACCCATGACATCGTATCGTTTAGCATGTACCAAGGCGGATCCAAAGTAAATCGAACCCATCGAACATGTGAAAAGGTGGACATGAAGTCTTATGACTTCATGTGAGAGGGACTCCTTTGTAATTAACATGAATTAATCACCCTACATATAATAGTATATATGTTTTTTCAACATGTGTGCCCCTTTATGAACATGGGGAAAATCAAAGAGTATGGTTGGAAATTATGGGTTTGAAGGGGACAGCTCCATAAGACATATATGGGAATGGGTTCAAACATTCTAAAGCAAGTAAACCCCATTTAATGAACTTCATTGAAATATATTTACTTTTCTTAACATGTGATCGATTTCCAATCACAAGATGTTATGAGAATTTGATATTATAAAGCTTCCCTAATACTATGCTTTCTTTAAAAAATATTAGTCTCATACAAATGTTAGAAGGGGGCATGCTTAGATTGAATTTGTACACATGTGCACATGTGCCAAGTTTGTTCAAAAACAATGTAATGATATTCCATATTCAATTATTCATTCATGATCGACTTTGGACATTTTCCATTTTCTAACTTTTTTTTTTATTTTTTTTATTGAACTTCTATTAACTTTATGCGCGCTGCACATACCAAAAGACTATATTGACAACTTGTGACATCTGACTAGTAGTCTTGAAAGTGAACATGAGTATCAGTTTGATGGGTTTCTTGAAAAAAGTATCCTTTCAATACAATCGATCATCTTTCATATATAAAACCGTTATCATCAAAATCTTCTAATAGCCTCATCTTTTGTTCTGTGCATCGCATCAAATAATATTTCACATTTTCAGTGTTGTCTATACGTGCAACCATGGAAACAACATCTCCTGCAAATAATTGGATATATAGGAAAACAATTAATTCATGTTAGATTATCACACAAGTATGTATCTACAAGTTATTTGAAAAAATTTAAACATAAAAATTTTACCTTCTCTAACAAGATCAGAAACTCTATTGCCATCAACTAACACTATAGTTTGATTTGATTCCATCTCCTCTAATCTTGCAAGTGGAATTTCCCGTTTACATTAAGTTCAGTATGTCTCCAATCTTTAACATATCCTACATTTTCGTTCTCGCAAATATCTATGGATTCTGAGTTGTCTATGCAAACTGAACAAAAACAAGAGTCATTTTGCCTATCAAATGCAAACCCATTTTGAAAACGTTTTGTTTTAATTGAATGTATTTCTCTTGTCCCAGGTATTGTACTGGCATCATATGAGATTGATCTATTTACATCTTCGATTCCAACATGCCAAAAATACCTGCACAAGACAAGAACTTGTTAACTTGAAATCTCTCAAGAAAATGATTGAAGATTGAGTATAAATTTGAACACGTTCAAATTTATATATCCTGTGTACATACATGTAACATTTATATATAGACACACCTGTGCACATACCTTGACGGATTATATTCATGGCTTAGAGCCATGTTGCACCATTCAAGAACTTGTTAAGCAGATTCAAATCCATTGGCATGAGGGTTCAAATGATACCTTCGAAGTGCTCGTTTTATACATGCCCCTACACCGTCGTGCTCTCCTTTTCCATGACCAGTCTAAGAAAATTCCAACAATGTGTAATGTTTAATTTTTTATGAAGATGGCATAACCAATAGAATTATTGTGTAGATTTGAACTGACCCGCACACCCATCGGACCATATCCAATGCCAATTGAATATGATTTCATGTTCTTTCAATGAATCATAAAATTTATCAAAACAATGTTGTACATAATGAGTGTCATGTGTTTGATCATCACTTATATAAAAGTGATATTCTTTAATAACATGTCGATTATCGTTGGTGCTTTCTATGTTTGGAAGACTCCATTGAGCGTGTCTAAATAGAACATGGAAAAATATGGTGACTTGATCAGAATGATAATATTCACTCTGTATTCTTTTTGTGCAGCGAATGTGTAATTCTCTGCAAAATCAACTACAAACAAAATTGTCCCTAGTGGAAACACTTCACAGGATTGTTTCAATTGTATATCTTTCCATCGAGCTCTATGTGAATGCTTGGTGTATTTATATATTTCTTCCTCAAACTTCTTCAAAAACTCTATCAAGCAGATTTTATCTACCTTTAAATCAAGCCTTTTGGAAATAACATTTGAAGAATGTGGAGTCGTGTTGCTCATATATTCATATCTCTTCCAATTGACTCTTATATTAGAAAATGATTTATCATTCATATCAATATGATACTTTTAATGAAACAAACTTAGATTTCTACAATGATCACGTTTCTTTCCACCAACATATTTTTTTTTTGTAAAATAAATCATCATCTTCTCTTTCACATAGAATTTCAGATATAAAAACACAGAATGTGGAAGGAGGAGGCGAACCTGGCCATAAAGTTTTACCAAAATCCAAAAAAGTGTCATAATACAACTCAAACTCCACATGATAATGACAACAACACATGTCACGGACAGTGATGGGTCTAACAAACCATGGTTTTTGTTGCACAAATGTATTGATGGAAATTTTAACTTCTTTGTTCTCTTCCTTGAACTTATTAAACAACTCTATTTGTGTCATTGGAAATATATGTTTTGGATGTTCTTCATATTGATTTCGTGCTATTCTTCATCGCAACACATCCCTTGGATGTGGTGAAACACGATATTCTTCCAACCAACAATTACATGCCAATTATTTAACATTTTTTGCAAGTCTATCTTTGCGGGGTTGTCTAGAAATCACAGTCCACAAAGCCAATTCATCATTTACATCTATTTGGAAATGAAATTTTCTATGTTTGTGCAATGTTTTTCTTGACCTTCCCATCGTTTTTTCCATGTGTAGTGTCAAACGATCTTTTATATTGCTCCCTGAAACAATTGTTGTTTGTAACGTTTTACATGCAACACAGACAACTTATTTTCGAGATTTTCCAAAAACTTTTAATACATTAGTTATATTGTTAAAGACATTTTGTTGCACCTCTTTATCCTTTGTCGACTTTTGAATACCCAATAATGATGTAGCTTCTTTTAACTTTCTTGACTTCAATAGACAAAGTAAAAGTTGAGCCTGTACTGTTACTGATTCATCTTTGAATAAAGTATTATACATGTTCTTAGTTCGATATCTTATATAATGCTTAGTTTTTTTCTTCCCAAATTTGTTAGTATCAGCATTTTCTAATATTTCATCATCAATGTTGATAGATTCTCCTACATATTTCAATTTAAAGTTTATATTAAAAAACATAACCAGAACATAAATTCACTAAGTTATATATACTTGAGTGTTCATTTTGTATTAATCTAAATTTATGTACATACCTATACGTCATTCATCTTCTGATTCAATTTCGGTTTCAATGTCTTCTACTTCAATTTCAGTTTCGACGTCTTCTTCGACATTATGAGAAAAATCTATTTATGTTTTTTGAAAAACATCAAATTTTAATTACAATCAATTATATTATTTACAATATTTTAAATTTGGATTCTATACTTTGAATTTTGTACTTTCTGAATACAGTCCCAATGTGTGTCATGTGCTCGATCATCATATGTGTATGCATACCTGGTTGAAATTATTCTTGTCGAAAATATCTATTGACATTATCATCATTTATTTCTTCAATATTTGCACGTTCTTGTTTCTTTCTCTGATAAAGCTCTTTCCTTTTTTTGATTTGGCAAGTATCATCTCGAGTGCAATCATGTTTTCTCTTGCGCAAACTTTCGTTTCCCATGACTTTTATAGTTATCTGTAAAAGATATGTTCAACAAAGGCATTACCTTGAAAAAATGCTGAACATTTATCTTTCAACATATAAATTGTTATTCCAATAAAAACTTGAACAAACATCAATTACCTTATTAAAAAAAAACCAAAAAGATGATTCGAAACTTTGTTTAAGTGCTCGATAAAACCACCATGTATCGATATCGATCCTCCGATTAATCCTATGGAACATAGGGAAGAAATAAAGAAAAAAAAGAACACAGCTGCAATCAGTAATAGAAATGCTTTGAAATCCCTATCCTCGAGCTTATATATGTATGTCCATCCTATGAATTGTGTTAAATGTGTTTGGCCAAAAGCCTATTTATACAATTTGGCAGGGAAGGAAATGATACGACATGTCATTTCATTTTTTCCGACGGACGGAATTCGTTCGACAATTTTTCGGCCAAAAGAATGGTTTTTTGACCGAAAACCTTGGAAACCGTTCAGTTTTGACGATTTCTGTTAGATTTTATTATTTGAGCCAAAATATTATGTTTTCAGCCGAAAGATTATTTCGGACGAAAAAATGAAATTGGGACTAAAAACTAAAACCATAGAATTTCCCCAAGCTTAACTGAACTTCGGAGGTTGCAGACTCCTGCAAGTACTGAGCATTTGGTTTTGAAATTGATGGCAGCATTTCCAAAACTGAATCTATTTTCAATTCCTATAATTTGTTTTCATTTTCTTTATTTTTATCTAATTTTGTTTAATTTTTTAAAAATATCACTACATAATATTTTCAACAGACATTATGATTCACTGAAATGAAATATCGATATCTCTAAAAATATACAGTGAAAAATTTGGAAACAAATATATTCATAATCCTTAAATTGTTCTTTTCAAAAGGGTATATTTAGATTTTAGATTTAAGTAAAAATTAAGATAGATACAACGTGTAGAAAAACATGTGTTTAAAATCTTCAACGTTTTCAGCTTGGTCAACTTCAAAAAATTCTAGAAATTATAATATTCATCTGTTAGATTCAAAATTATAGTCATAATAAAATAGAGTCTTTGTAGATTGTTGCATATATTTTGTTTCTTAAAAACATAAGTTTAATAATAGATATATTGTTGTAGAAATAAGTAACTCATTATCATTCAATTCATGTTTAAGGAAGATAATGTTAAACAATTGTCAAATTGACATATCAAATTGTGATAAAAAAAATTGAAAAATAGTCATTGGAAATCTAACACAATTCTTCACAAGTTTTATTTTTACTATAAAGTGAAATTATAAATAAAAAAATTACTTTTGTATGACGGAAGTTGAATAACATGTGAAAATACAGTTTTTTTTCTCATAAAACAAGCAAAAGTGTAACCCATCTTCATGATTTCACCCCTATGCATGTCAGTGTTACTGGGCAACCCATAAACCCATGTGAGACTAATACACCACAGAGAACACCATCATTTAGACAACCAAATTTTAGTGGAAGGGAGACAACATGAAGTACATCTAGTCAAGGATCAACAACTGAAGGAGTCATTTCGAGAATTAGTAGTCAAGTATCTACACAACACAGAGATATTAGTTCATCATTCATAATGGAAGGACATGATCCCACCATTAGATTACCATAATTCAAAGGAGAGGCATTTGAGGACCCTAAGAAGAACTTGTTTATCTGTGAGAAGATCTGGGAAGAGAAACATATCATAGATGAGGATACAAAACTTGGGTAGCTAGCTATTACTCTAAGAGAATGCACACTACATTGGTACATGAGCTTGGATGTAGAAAACCCACCTGGAACAACACAGACAATTGCAAATATTAAGAACCTATTGATAAATTAATTATATAAACATAGTTCAGATGATGAGTACATGAATGAGATGACAAAAATTAGACATAAACTAGGAGATTTTGTTTGAGATATTTACCATAGATTCAAACTATTGAAGGGAAAGTTGAAGTATGTCATGACAGATATGCAACATAAACATCTATATGTGAATTCATTTCTACCACACATGAAATACCCTTTGAGACAACAAAAGTTTCAAACTCAGGAAGAGACTCTGCAAGAAGCCTTACAACTGAAAGAGAACCAATACCAGAAGACAGGTCCAACAACAGAGGAGTTCAAGGATGATTCAAAATACCTAAAATTTCAATTAAACTAGAACAGGGGAAAGGAAAAAAGATAATTTGTTTGGTGTACCACATGTAGGACAGAAGGGCACCAAAATAATTACTTCCCAAATTTTGCACAGTACATGGAAACAAGGCTACCAAACCCTTTGCTAATAGGAGGAATATGGTGTGAGATCTGTAAGAAACCGGGGCATGATCCATAGTATTGTCCAATGATGTATAAATACCATAAAATGCCTAAGCGTTCATACTGCAACTTTTGCAAGTCAGTGGGCCATGATGATAAAGATTGTAGGATGATGGAGTTAATGAGGGAAAGAACACCAGACNATGATCCATAGTATTGTCCAATGATGTATAAATACCATAAAATGCCTAAGCGTTCATATTGCAACTTTTGCAAGTCAGTGGGCCATGATGATAAAGATTGTAGGATGATGGAGTTAATGAGGGAAAGAACACCAGACACCTATAGGGTGTAGGCTGAAATGATCATAGGGAAATCTCCACCATAGTTTAACCAAGTACCAGCCCCATATAACATTGCACAACAACAATATAACATTGTGCATCCATACTACAATACCATGCAACTACCATATAACCTTATGCAGTATAATCAAGTTACCCCAATATAATACACTGCGCGGAGATCGTGTTGGGTGCAAAGGTGGAGGATGAGGTAGAGGAGAATTTGGATGAGGAAGACAACCAGTAGTGTGCCATAACTTCCAACAACCAGAGAATTATGCAAGGGAATTAACACTTCCACCTGCAACATTCATGTATTGTCCTGCAACAAATCATGGTATAGAGGATTGTCCAACATTATTCGGAAGAATTTAGGAAAAGAGAGATCATAATAATCAGAACATACAATGGATATATGTAGAATCTTGAGAGGATGATAGGAATAAGAACATAGTGATGCGTAAAGGCACTAAAACAGGATATGGCATAGTCAAACAAGAGCTACTACAACACCAATGGGTGAAGAAAAATATGGAGCCACCAAAGAGGTTTGATGAAGGAAAGGAGAAGGAAACCTTCAAGGAGTCTAAAAAAGAGCTGATTAAGAATAATTTTGTGACTACATATGTTGTGAATCATACTAAAGACGTCCCCACATATGAAATTCCATCAGCACTGGACCACACTAGTGAAATACACCCTGGAGATGAAGTAAGTAATATCTGAGTTTTTCTACAATCCTATATTCAGTTATTCAAATATCCATCTTTTGTTACAATCTTACAAAATATTCTATATAGATGTAACACACACACATAGGGTATATTAGAACATAGAATAGTCAATCACCTCCATACAAGAAGGAGGACAAGAAGAGAATTTAGATTATTCCAAAATCGCATATTTAAACATGAGAGATGTTATACTGGATTTAGGCTCTAAAGTCAACATCTTACCTAAGAAGACATGGCAATTCATGGGAGAGACTACATTAGGATTTTCCCTTGTTCAACTAAAACTAGCAAACCAACACAGATTCCTACCAATTGGAAGGCCTAAAAGAGTCATAGTCGACTTGGATGGAGTGCGCACTATGGAGTACTTTGAGGTCATATAAATAGTAGATGGTACAACACCCTATACAACATTTCTTGGAATGGATTGGGAATTTTATAACCAGTCCATAATCAATTTAAAGACAAGAAATATGACATATGATTCAAGTGAATATAGAGTTTTTGAACCATTAGATGATCTAGACTATTTTGAGAAATACAAGAAGGAAGAAATATAATCGAGATATAACAACAAAATAAATAAAAATATAGAAGAGAACATAAAAGTGTAGTGAACCCCAACTTCTATTACTGAATAAGATAGAAAAAAATTGTAGAACAAAAACTGGAAAAAAGGGGTAGCTTATCTCTAAAAATAAAGAGATGTTGACTACGCTTCATTCATAAGAAGATTTACATCACACTCCATTGAATTCTTAAAGGGCCTCCTTCACCTCAATTATATATGAGAGAGTGAGAGGAGAACAATTCCCATGATGCATGTGGGATAAATTAGACTAATTTTATAAGATGTTGTAGGTATGTAAAATACTAGGACTTCCTGGGTAGTCACCCATCCCAGTACTACTCTATCCCGAGCACGCTTAATTGCAAAGTTATAATGTGATTTGATGGATTAATGCTATGTTGTAGGAATGTACATAATACCATTACATGATGTCTGTAATTAAGAAATAAAGATGACATATCATTCCATTCCCCATAAAAAAGGTGAATGTCATGGTTTATTAAAACCACTGGCTCAAAATGGTGATTTAGTGAAAAATGCATATGACCAACTAGATCCATTTGGATCATTCCTCCCTCTTTAGGAATCAATCATCCCCATTTCATCAAGCTCCCTTGGGAAATGCAAAGACTTCTGCTAAATCTGAAGCTTGGTGTGTTTCTTTCCTTACTAAAGAAGTTGTCCTTCTTAGTTTGTTGAAGGTTGTGATGGACCTATTGTTGGAGGGGTTGAATCCATTCAACCAATCTAGTTTCATGATCTAACTGAGTGTGGGAGGACTTTGTCAGTGAATATGCAACATGAAGAGTATTAAGGGTTATGTTATATCCTTGCTTGACTAGGCAGTGTGGAGGCACCCCGGTAGGTGCAATAAGAACATCTTGGTACTCTTCTACAATCATGTCGATATTATTCTATTGGATAGAAAGCTCTTGGGATGAAGTTGTAGTGGTTGTAGTCTCCTTCTATTCACCTTCTGATTGAATTGTGAAGAGGCTAAACTTTGCAGTATGAGATATTACTTTGTGGCATTTTTTTCATGAGACAATAGTTGAAACTACCTCGACTATACTGTATAGTTGACCCCCAAGAGTAACAATGATGGTATGGGGTCAAGAATCATAAATAACATGATGCCTCCACATATATGGTTGGCATAATAGAAAATCATAGAATTCATGTCGGGAAACATCACATAATACCTCATCCTTGAAGGGGTTGATGCCATAGGACAGGCAACATTGTTGGCTCACACGAATATCTTGACCCTGGAGAAGCCATCCGATGTTGTATGGTTGTGGATGTTCTGTTGTTGGCAAATACAACTGCTAGAAAACCTTTGTTAAGAAGATTTTCTTTTGGCTTCTGCTATCAACAATAAAATGCATTGGGGTCCCCTTCACCCACATCTGTGAATGGAAGAGTCGCTTCCCCTCCTCAATATCCTCTTCTAGTTGTATTTTTGTAGTTGTCACAATAGCAGTGCATTCTGCATCAATGATTTGTCTCCTTTTATCATTTTATGAATTAGGTTCTAAGTTGGGGTTTGTATATTTATCTTTTAGCTTGACCACCAATGACTGTATTGAGTGACATTCATAAGTGTTGTTCCAAGGGATATTGTGTAACTCACACCACTTTCCAGTGTCTTTCTTAGAATTCTCGTTACCCTTCTTTGCATGCATTTGGGAATGGCTCTCTTGATTTTGGCCTTCCATACTATGTCCATTCTTCTCCCACTTACTCTATTTCTTTAATTTCTACTTAGTTTTGACTGCATATCGATAAGAAACTCCCAGTGATATGTCCAATAAATCCATATCTCTTTTAATGTAGTTGTGTATACCATTGTGGTACTTCAACACTAGGTGTCACTCAGAGTCTTTGATACCCAAATTTGAGCACAAGGTATGAAATATGTTGGTGTAGTCCTCCACCGTCTGGTCTCTTTTCTGACGCAAAGTTTTCTAGATCATGTATTGGTCATCATAGTTTCCGACAGGGTAGAACTCCTCCTTCAGGGCATCTACAAAGGCCTCCCAACTGAGTTCTCTCCCAAATAGTGTATATTCATTCCTGATGTACCTCTTTGAATGTAGTTGTGTATACCATTGTGGAACTTCAACACTAGGTGTCACTCAGAGTCTTTGATACCCAACTTTGAGTGCAAGGTATGAAATATGTTGGTGTAGTTTGCCATCGTCTGGTCTCTTTTATGATGCAAAGTTTTCTAGCTCATGTATTGGTCATCATAGTTTCCGACAGGGTATAAATCCTCCTGCAAGGCATCTACAAAGGTTTCCCAAGTGGTTTCTCTCCCAAATAGTGTATATTCATCTGTGATGTACCTCTCCTAGTAACCTTCTCACCAATATCTAACATGGGGAAGGGATTTAAGGAGAACAAAGGTGATTTTTTCACTGTCGATTTTTTTTTGGATAGAGTAGTAACCTTCTATTAGATTCAACCATTTTTTTAGAGCATATGCATCTATCTCACCTTCAAATAAAAGGATATCAAAATTTACTTGTACCTTGAAGGGAGCCACATTTTCAAAATTGTTTCTTGTCGAAGATGCCTCAATTGTCACCATCGGTATTATTCAAAGGATCTAAGAAAAATTTTCCATCATCTCGTTCCTTTGTCGCATGAGAGATTCCTCAAGAATTGTATTCAAAGGATCTCTTGCTCTATCATCTCTTTTTTATTCCACCATGGAAGGTCGCTTGGGTTAGCAAGAATGGTTTTCCTCAAGCGAAACTAGCTTGAGACCCAAACCTCTATACCCTGACTTCATCATGGACCTTCTCTGAGAAATGACAAGAAGCAAACTTCTTTGATACCACTGATCCAAATTATTTTGAGAACAGCATGAAGGAAACAATATAACCAAGATATAACAACGAAATACACAAAAATATAGAAGATAACAAAAAAATACAGTGAAACCAAACTTCTATTACTGAATAAGATAGAAAAACACTCTAGAACACAAACTGGAAAAATGGGGTAGCCTATATCTAAAAAGAAAGAGATGTTAGTTATGCTTCATTCAAAATAAGATTTACATCACACTCCATTACATGCTTAAAGGGACTCCTTCACCTCAATTATATATGAGAGAGAGAAGAGAACAATTCCCATGATGCATGTGGGATAAATTGGACTAAGTTTATAAAATCCGATAGGTATGTAAAGTACTAGGACTTCCCAGGTGGTCACCCATCCCAATATTAATCTATCCCGAGTGCACTTAATTGTGGATTTCTAATGGGATATGATGCATTAACGCTATGTTGTAGTAATGTACATAACACCATTACATGTTGTCTATAATTAACAAATGAATATGACATTACATCCCATTCCCCATCAAAAGGGTGAATGTCATGGTTTATTGAAACCACAGGTTCAATATGGTGATTCAGTGAAAAAGGTGGATGGCCACCGGGATCCATCTGGATTACTAGATCCTTCAAAAGGAGAGAGGTTTGTAGAACCAACTTGTCTGGATTTAGAAGAGATAAAATAGTTGTACATAACCACCGCGTGTACAAAAGATTATGTAAACCCAACTATTGATGGGGTACTCAGTTGGAAAAGTATTACATCATGTGATTCTGATTTAGATACAAGCACTACTACATATTGAAAAAAATTTGACGACTACTTGCGACGAAAGTACTCTTTCGTCGCAAAATTCAAGAGAAAAATTTCAATTTTTCAATTTTGTTCTAAATCCAGCCCGTATTTGTCGCTATCTCAACAAAAGACAACTTTCGGGTTTTTTTGCAATGATCATCAAGATAGTGGAATATTGTCTCTCTTTCAACAAATGTGTGTATTTGTCACAATAGCAATGTTGACTATTGACAATTACACTCTTTGATACTATCCATATTGGTCGTTATACAATTTGACAAAGTGACCTAAATATAACGAATAATTAGTTATATTTAGGTCAATGTTCGTCGCAATTGTGATGACAGTGACCTAAATTGACCTATAAATATATTTATGATTTAAAGATGTTGCAACAATCTTGCTATAACAATGACGGTTCTGAAAGGGTATTTTTGTGTGGAAGTTGTGCGGAAGAATGTCGCAGAATATAATTAGAGGTGGGGAAAATAGTAAGGCAGGTGAAAAGGGTGATGGTAGATGTTATTTCCTTTGAAAAAAATGTTTCCTCATACATCCCATAAAAAATTTGATAGCAACAACTACAAAACATTGTAGGAAATATGGGCACATTGATGGCAGATCGAATGAATATCGCCCCATGGTAATTATCTATATATTCATTATTTGTTTTTATGTTGTCAATTTTATATAAAATTATATATATGTATATATATTGTTTGAATTTTTGTTATAGTATACACTAATTTTGCATGATTGTTTGTAATTATAAAGTTAGAGTTTCCCTCTAACATTCCACAAAATATTGCACCAAGTAGTAGTAGAAATGATGTTGTACAAGCTGAGGAACATCATGAACAAGAAAATGAGGATATCATGGAAGAAGATGATGGGACAAATCAAATGATCTAAGATTTTTTTTCACATCTAGATGAGGATGGGGACAGTGTTGGTATTTATGATGAACCTCTATTAGAAAAGGAAAATAAACAATGTTATGAAGGATCGAGAGAAAATCTTCTCTCCGCTACATTGCTGCTAGTGAACTTAAAGTTTATGAATAATTTGTCGAAAACTTGTATGACATAGATCCTAAGGTATGTAATATGTTTAATCTTATATTATACATAAATTTTAACTTTTTTCTATTTATTTTTAGTGTTAATTAATGTGTAAAATAAGAATGCAATTTTTACGATTAATATTCTTTACATTAACTAGTTATTTATTATGTTTTAGATTGTTAGGTGAATTTTTGTTACCATCGTCAAATATTTTACCTCACACATATCAAGGTTTGCATGCCATTATGAAAGACATTGGAATGGATTATCAAAATATAGATTCATTTCCTAATGATCATATTATATATTATGGACAACATGCTTCGAAAAATGTTAGGGTCCTAACCCGCACATAGGTAGAACAATATATTCAGATGTAATAAAGGTCAACATTAATAAGGCTTTGCATTAAAATAGAATAAGTCGAATGTAAGAAGACCTAATAGAAGCTTTCGCTTCTAGAAGGATCTTCCTCTAGATGCTTCTTTTCATAGACATATTTAGTATAAATAGGATTCAAGGGTACGAGAACCCTATCTTGGATATTATTGTAATAGAGCTATGCTCGACTAGAGCTTTCCCCCTCGAAGAGGCCCATGAACATTTCTCTCAGAATCAAAGTTCTATTTATGTGGTTATTATTATATCATTTTAGTGTTATTGTGGTGATTGTTCTGGTTATATTGTTGTTATTCTGCCATTTCTAGCATTTTATTTATGTTCTGTAAACTTTTTATATCTGGTATATTACAAGTGGTATCAAAGAACTTTCCTCGACACAAATTGTGGGTTAAATTTTTTTTCAGGGTAGAGATGTATTCCAACATCTTTAATCCATAGAGATCTGTCGTTACACGCATAAACCCATTGTTGAGGGATTCATACACGCAGGAAATAAAAGTGGTACTTAAGCTCACATCTGTTGGCCACCCTTGTAACCCCTGTTGGTACCCCTTCGAGTGGTAGAGCATCAGAAAACACTTGTGTACAGATCGATCTAGATTACCTGAAGCCCTCTTTATATAAACCAATCAGCCGCATGACTGGTATAGTGCCACCAAGAACAACACTCGGGAAGATACTCTCTAGTACCTTATTAGTTTGGTAGTACGGCTAGGGGCACAGTCTAGCTTCCTTAGTTAGTACCCTATGATATTGGGTCGAGTACTACTATTGGACCCCACACATATATCAGAGAGATATACCACAGGGAAAATATTTGTCTGCAGAACCCTTGAATACCTAACCCTTGGGGACAGAAACATAAACAAATTAAAACAGAAAGGATCTATTTCTATGAAACTGTGTTCAGGTCACCAAATCATTACACATTTCTTCCTAGTTAAGCATTTGGGCATTTCATCACTGCAGTGTTCTTAAAACCAGAGTATTTTCACACCATTATTTGAGACCTATCCCATTGGATTCATCTCTTCACCCTTATCACATTCATACATATCATGTTTCAGCAAAAGTTTTGACCCCACCCTCCCCATTTTTGTTCCCTCATCATCATGGCCCATACCCATAGCCAAGACTGGGAAGCTCGATTCAATACCTTGCAATCTGATTTCACTGAAACCCAACGAGAAGTGAAAAAACTCAGTGGCAATGTTGTTTCCATCAATACAACCATGTAGTCCTCAATGGAATAAATCAAACAAGACTTGACTATGTAGCTTGAATCTATCATTTCGACACTCTGCACCAAGCTAGATATCCCTACAGATAACCCTTTATCTGACCCACCTCCACATACTGAAGATGAAAATTCCTCTCATTCCCATAACTTCTAGCACCATTACTTTCAAGGTAACCTATGCCTTACGCGGGTGTATGTGACCAAATTTGATGGCTCAGATCCCACTGGTTGGGTAACCCAAATGGGACATTATTTCTCTTTATATGACATTACAGATGACTTGGCCAAAATATGGTATGGCATTCTCCATCTAGATCAAGAACGTTGGCAATGTTGGCAATGGAGAAAAAATTCCCGTCAAGGGCATATTTATTGGACACACTTTGTGGCAGAACTTTATGAATGCTTTGACACTAACACCAACCATTTGTGATGTTTGACAAAGTTGGAAAAATTAGGCACAATTGAAGACTTTATAGCTTCTTTTGAGCACTTGGATTTTTGGACAGAGGTCACGTCTGATACCTTTTTCTGAGAGTGTTTTATCAGTGGCCTCAAGGATGATATTTGGGTCCATGTCCTCATGGCTCAGTCTTGGAGTTGGGTGGAGGATACTAAAAAAGATAAATAATCACAATAGGTTGTATCTTCTCAAAACTAGAAACCTTCCTTTATCCTTCGCATTAAATCATTAAATCCCACTACTCCCTCTGCTCAACTAAATATCCAAAAATTGATGAGGGTTGAAATGGATGAACGCCAACTCAAAGGCCTTTGTTATAATTGTGATGACAAATATTTCCCAGGACACAAGTGTAAAGTACAAATGATTTTTATGGCCATCTCGGAGGATATTTCAGAAGAGGATGTTGAAACTCCCCTTGTGTTTGAGTCACCTGAAACAAATGACATAACCACTGCCTTAGACCCTCCTAAAGAAAAACTGGTTGTTTCCCTAAATTCTATCACTGGCTTCTCTACTCCCCAAACCCTCAAGCTAATCGTTCACATCAAGCATAGGTAGGTCATCATTCTGGTTGATAGTGGAAGCACCCATAATTTTATTCATCGACACATTACCCAAGAAACTCATTGTTACATCCATGTCATCAATAATTTCCAAATCATGATTTCCAATGGTGGCTCCATTAAATGTGGAGGGCGTTGTGAAAATATGCATCTCCAAATTGGTGACTACCACATGAAATATCATATGTTTTCTATCAACATGGGTGGTTCTGACATTGTGTTGGGTGCAAACTGGCTAAGGAATTTGGGTCCCATTCTCATGGATTTTAAGGAATTAACCATGAAATTTGACCAGGACAACCAACAATATAAGTTCCAAGGAATCACCTTCGATTCACCTGAGATCATTAGTTCCCATCTCATGGAAAATATGCTCAAAGGAGGGCATTCTATTGTTATTGGCCAACTCCATGACATACAAGAAATAGAGACACCCCCAGTGTCGCAAGACCTCGAATCCATCCTTTCTAAACATCAAGTGGTATTTTCCACTCCCCAGGGACTCCCTCCTTCCCATGTTTTTCATGATCATTCCATTCCCCTTGTACCAGAAATCCTTCCTCCAAATATCCGTCTGTATCATCACCCCTTTTCCAAAAAAAATGAAATTGAGAAAATGGTCTAGGAACTCCTTAACGCATGCGTTATCCACCTTAGTATGAGCCCCTACTCTTGTCCCGTGGTCATCTTCCTAAAGAAATAAGGTTCTTGGCGAATGTGTTCTGACTTTCATCCCCTCAACAAACATACCACTAAAGAAAATTTTCCCATTCCTGTCATTGATGACCTCTTGGATGAATTGAGTGGCACCCAGTTCTTTACTAAACATGATATTCATTCTGGATACCACCAAATACATATGAAAGAGGAAAGAATTCCCAAGACTTCCATTAGAAATCACGAGGGCCACTATGAGTTTTTGGTCATGCCCTTTGGATTGTGTAATTCCCCCTCCACCTTCAAAAGCCTCATAAATCATGTCTTCCATCCTTTTCTCTATCATTTTTTCTTAGTTTTATTTGATGATATCCTCATCCATAGAAAAACCTGCACATACCATCTTTATTATTTGAATTGAATTCTCCATCTACTCTCTCAGCACCAACTTTTCCTGAAACAGTCTAAATGTGCTTTTGGCACCCTAGAAGTTGAGTACTTCTCATCTGGTTGGAAAGGATGGCATCAGAGTGGATCCTAAAAAGATTGAAGCTCTATAAGACTGGCCTCAGCCAGATACTCTCAAGATATTGCATGAATTTCTGGGCTTAACAGGTTATTATCACAAGTTTATTAAGAATTATATAAAGATTACATCACCTCTCACTACACTCCTAAAAAATAACTCTTTCACTTGGAATCCAATAGTTGCTCAAGATTTTCAAACCCTGAATATGGCCATGTGGACCACTCTAGTCCTAGCCCTTCCTGATTTCACAAAGACCTTTGTCTTGGAATGTGATGCTTCAGGGAAAGGAATTGGTGCTATACTTATGAAAGAGGGTCGTCTTTTGGCCTTTACTAGCAAGCAACTGTCTAAAAGAAACCTAGGAAAATCAATCTATGAAAAGGAAATGTTGGATTTTTTTCATGTCATTGATCTGTGGAACCCTTATCTATTGGGGAAATGCTTCCAAATTAAGACAGACCATCAAAGCCTCAAGTATTTTTTGAAACAATGCATTTCCTCCCTAGAGCAACAAAAATGGGTGACTAGGCTCTTTGGATATGATTATGAGATCATTTACAAGAAGGGAAAATACAATGTGGTTGTGGATTCACTTTCCCAAAAATATTAATATGATGGATCCCTTTTTTCTCTTTCCTTCATTGTACCAAATTGCCTCCAAGTTGCTCTCCAGGAATGGCTACACGATCCCAAAATTTCGCATCTAACCCAACAATTGCAGTTCAATGGTCTAGCTTCCCCAGGGAACTCTTGGCGCAATGATGAGATTCAATATAAAGGTTGTTTGTATTTAACTAAACAATCAAAACATAAATCCATGATACTTTATGAGCTTCATGCTACACCCACTACTAGGAACTCCAGGTTTACGAAAACCTATTATAGAGTCAAACGTTCTTTTTTCTAGGATGGTATGAAATAAGAAATTCATAATTTTGTCATTGAATGTGATGTGTGTCAATGCAACAAGCGATAAATAGTCAAATATCTGGGCATACTACAACCGCTTCTGATTCCACCTCTTATCTGGAGAGATATCTCTATGGATTTTACTACAAGCTTACCCAAATTGGTAAATAAATCACTCATCATGGTGGTTTTTGATCGCCTTTCCATGTATGTTCATTTCTATTCTCTTCAACACCCATTCAAAGCATCCACGGTGGCTCAAGTTTTCATGGATTAGGTCTTCAAGCTTCATGGTATGCCACATTCTATTGTTTTTTATCGCGACCCAACTTTCGCCAACAGTTTTTGGCAAGAATTGTTCAGGGTGCAAGGCACCCAATTGCATCTCAGCACAACTTATCATCCCTAGACTAATGGTCAAACAGAAGTTGTCAATAAGTGTTTGGAAACATATTTGAGTTTTTTTGCCTTAAAAAGGAAAAATCAGTGGGCTCAATGGTTACCCCTATCTGAATGGTGGTACAACACTTCATACCATACAACTACACACATGACTCCTTTTGAAGCAGTATATGGACAAAATCCACCTTTAGGTCTCTCACACTTACCTAGTGTCTCAAAGGTCTAGGTGGTTGACCAAACAATTATAGTTCAAGAATTTATTCTCCCCACCCTCAAAGAGAATTTTTTCATGGAACATAATCGCATGAAGCAACAAGCATATCAAGGTCATTATGAACACCAATTTGTAGAAGGGGATCAGGTGTTTTTTCGACTACAACATTACAACCAAATTTTCGTCAAGGCCAAGCATTTTTAGAAGCTAGTACCCAAAGTTTATGGTCCTTATACCTTTCTCAAGCGTGTGGGATAGGTGTCTTATCAGTTATCTTTTCCCATTCATTCTAATCTACATCTTATTTTTCATGTTTCATGCTCAAAGAAGGTGATTGGAACTAAGTGCCAAATTCAAACCAACATTCTTTAGTTAGACGAAGAAGGATCCATTTGGTTACAACCACAAATAGTTTTGGACCAACGCGAGAATATCATGTGTCATAGAACAATCAAGGAAGTGCTAGTCCAATGGAAAGATACAACTCCAACATATGCCACTTGGGATCCAACTACCATTTAGCAGCAATTTCCACATCTCAAGCCTTGAGGACAAGGTTGTTTTTAAGGGGGAGGACATGTTAGCGTCCTAACCCGCACAAAGTAGAACAATATATTTGGATGTAATACAGGTCAACATTAATAAGGCCTTGCAATAAAATATAATAATTCGAATGTAAGAAGACCTAATAGAATCTTCCACTTCTAGAAGGATCTTCTTCTAGATGCTTCTTTTGATAGACATATTTACTATAAATAGGAGTCGAGGGTATGAGAACCCTAGCTTGGATATTATTTTAATAGAGCTCTTCTTGACTAAAGGCTACCCCCTCGAAGAGGCACGTGAACATTTCTCTCAGAATGAAAGTGTTATTTCGATGGTTATTCTTATATCATTTTAGTGTTGTTGTCGTGATTGTTCTGGTTATATTGTTGTTATTCTGCCATTTCTAGGATTTTATTTATGTTTTGCATATTTTTTATATCTGGTATATTACAAAAATAGAATGTTTGCAATGTCTTATTACTAGATATCGAACCGATCAAGTAACAAAAAGGGCTCCTCGAAAGTTTCTTCGTCATATTCCCATAATTCCATGTTTGCAACGATTTTTCAGGTGTGAAAGAACAACACAATTTATGGCACGTAATGGAAATGGAGATGGTTTTCATCGAATTCCTACCGATGGTTCTACATTTAGGGAAATTGAGGAAAAATGGGAAGATTTCAAAGATGAACCTCGTAATGTGATGCAGACGCCACTCGACGCGCACGTCCGTGATCACCAGGACCTTCTTTCCTTTCTTCCCGAAGAACTCAACGGCTCTTCTATCTCCCAATCGAAAGATCTGCACCCATAGTTCACTTCACGTGCGATCCTCTCTTTTTCTGTCAGAGGATCGGAACTTCGTGGCTACCCGAGATGTTCAATATACTCTTGGCTACCCGAGATCCGATGTGTCGGTCAATCGTTGACTTTCTCCCTTTGTCCTATTGGGACTTCGCTCTATCGCTACTCGCTGCTTGCGATTCCAAGTGCTTGAGTTTCTAACCTCCGATACGCGATAAGCCAAAATGTCGAACCTCGCAACCTCGCTACCTCGCAACTTCGCTACTCGCGGGGTCAATCAACCTTCCCGTCGGCTCTCGATGCCCGATATGCCGAAACGTCGATATCCCGCGTCACCTGCCACGTCACCCTGCTGTGGCCCACACTATCCATGCAATCGTTGGGACTTCACGTCTCACTGTATCGCGACTCCTACTGCCTAATCTTCCGCTCTTTTCTCCCGATGGCCCGATAACTGATTGATGGGTAGAACCTACGTCCCTCGTAATCCCTACCGATGGATCCTGTTATTCTGATCTTTAAACCTTTCTATGCCCCTGCACTGTAGCCTCCTTTGATCCCAAGAAATCCAATGATCCACGGAAACTCATGGATTTCCCACGAAGAATATTGACCGTCCACTCCTCTTCCTACACAATCCATGAACAAGGAATGTCTCACCACGAGACTTATTTTCCAACCTACAACACTTCTTCTCAACTTGCTCACACAACTCCTCTCCTCTACCCTTCAACAACCTTGAAGGCCTATCCCTCCTGAGCTTCAAAGACTTCAATTCCCTTAGGAAGAAGTTATTGCACGCATTCCTTGTGGCAAATCTTCAAACACACTAGGTGTTGAAGTCTTCAATCCTGTGCACTCCTGCAACAGAAATCTTTCAATCCTCTTCCTCAGAATCACAACTCTAAGTCTTTGTCCAGCCTACGCATGCCTTGCACGGCTCCGGTCCCAAATTTTCACTTCTTGGAACTTAGAACAAAAGTTCTACCAATTTGAACCCTGCAGTCACATACTCCTTGTGGACAAATTCAACTGCACTCCTTGCAGGAATTCTTTGGTTCAAGCTAGAGAAACAATTGAAACTAACTCCTTGTTCTCCCAGACTTCACTTCAACCATGAAATCACATACACATCATATTAAAAGCAAATGTATGATAGAAAGAAAACATTCATGAGAATAATATCATCGATACACAGAGAATAACACAATCATGGAATTGAATCAAAGATTTTCTATTAATTCAATATCTGTA
>JASDQU010739144.1:144723-193969 GCA_032191745.1 Picea mariana
ATTATGTTACAATGTACAAAGGAGGGTTTCTATATTCCATTTCCCTCTCGAGCTCTAAAGCTATCAAATCTACAATTAAATTCCTATCTACTTTACATTAAGTATATTAAATGCCTCATCTACCTAAGGACGTGAGCTGTCCGCTTAAAGTCCATTACAATATACAAAGTGTGCTTCATTAAATCCACACATTAATGTTTGGTGGAAAAATGTCAAGGTGCTTTCAAAATTTGTGCTGGCGCTGTCCAGCTATTCTCCACTTCTGCACTGGCTCGCTTGATGAGTTGTCGATGCTCCTGCATCATACTCCTCGGCTTGAAAATTTTCATGGGCTCCTGTCCATGAGCTCCTGCACGGTTTGCCCATGCTCTTGTATTACTACTTCACATTCCCAACTGGCATCCTCCACTGGGCGATTCTTCCATTTGACCAGATATTCAAAATACTGCTTTCGTCTGGTCTTCTTACCCACTCGCTTGTCCAGTATGCATTCCATCTGCAACTTCTCTGCTACTGGTAATTGCTTCATCCACTGGACTACTGGCTCATCAGTTCCAGTCTCTACTTCTCCAGCCTTATATGGATATAAGTCTATGACATTGAATATTGTAGATATCTCGATGCCATCCGGCAACTCAATTTCATAAGCATTTTCTATGAATTTCTTCAGGACTCTGCATGGCCTAATTTTCTTCATTTTCAGCTTGTTGTATGTTCCCCTCGGGAACCTTTCTTTTCTCAAGTGCACTAGAACAAGATCGCCAACTTCAAATTGAAGTTGTCTCCGGTGCTGATCTGCTCTGTGCTTATATTCCTGATTTGATTTCAGAAGTCGTTCTTTCACTCAGCTGTGAATTTCTCTCATTGCCTCAGCAAACTCTTCTGCACTAGCACTGCTAGTAGTAGTCTGTTCTGAATCCCTGAGTTCAGAAACTCCCCTCGGCTGCCTACCGTATACAATCTCAAATGGACTTTTTCCTGTGCTCTAATTCACCGAATCATTGTACGCAAACTCTGCCTATGGCAACACATTGTCCCAACTGTTGTGGTGCTCTGCCACCAAGCTTCTTAATAGATCTCCCAGACTTCTGTTGACGACCTACATTTGTCCATCTTTCTGCGGATGATGAGTAGAACTAAATGCTAAGTTAGTTCCTAGCTTCTTCCATAGTGTCTTCCAAAAATCTCCGATGAATTTCATGTCCCTGTCCGAAATTTGCTTTTCGGCAATCCATGGAGTCTAACAATTTCTTTGAAAAATAAGTCTACGATGTGCGTCGCATCGATGGTCTTTTGGAATGGAATGAAATGTGCCATGTTTGAAAACCTTTCCACCACCACAAAGATGTAATTGACCCCTCTCTGCGTCCTCAGCAGTCCTAATACAAAATCCATGCTTATCGCCTCCCATGGCCTCTCTGGTATTGGCAATGGCTGATAAAAACCCGCATTCTACTTTTTCCCTTTCGAATGCTGACAAATCCTGCACTTGTCAACAAACTTCTTGACCTCTGCTCGCATCCCTGGCCAAAAATATGACTCGCTCAGCTTCGCGAATGTTTTGTCGTGGCCAAAATGCCCTGCTAATCCACCACTGTGCTTCTCTTTCAAGAAGTTATACCTCATGGAGCAGTTTGGAATACACAGTTGATTGCCTCTTAACAACAATCCCTCCTGGATCATATAGTCTATCCAAGAACTCTGATCTTTGAGAGATGAATTCTCAGCTGCTTCATACGCTTCTCCGAAATCTGCATCTCCTGCATACATGTCCCTGAGATTTTCAAAACCCAAGGTCTTGACTCGGAACTCCTGCAACAACAAACATTTTCTGCTCAAAGCATCAGCCACTTTGTTAGCAATTCCCAAAATGTGTTTAATTACAAATGTGAAATTCTGCATGTACTCTACCCATTTTGCATGCTTCTGATTCAGCTTCTCCTGCTGAGTCATAAACTGTAATGCATGATTATCACTATACAATACAAATTATTTTGGGATTAAGTAATGCCTCCACTTCTTCAATGCCTGTATGATAGCATAAAATTCTTTATCATACATGGAGTATTTCAGTTTTGCCTCATCCAACTTCTTGCTGAAATATGCGACTGGTCTGTCCTCCTGGCTCAAGACCGCTCCTATGGCATACCCACTTGCATCACATTTCACCTGAAATGTCTTCTGAAAATCTGGCAACACCAACACGGGTTGCTCTGTGATCTTCCGCTTCAGCAGATTGAAGCTCTTCTCAGCCTCAACTGTCCAATGAAAAGTCTTATGCCAATTCTTCACAGTGTCCATCATCGCTGTGCTAATTCCACTGAAATTCCTAATGAACTTTCGGTAGAAACTAGCCAAACCATGGAAACTTCTCACCTTGAATATATTTCTCGGTGATGGCCAATTCTTAATCACTTCCACCTTACTTGGATCCATTTTCAATTCATTCGCCGAAATGACGAACCCCAAGTAAATGAGCTATGTCTTCATAAATGAGGACTTCTTCATGTTGATCAACAACTTCTCTTGCTGTAGCTTCCTCATCACAATGGCCAAATGCCTCAAATGTTCAGCCTTTGTCTTACTGAAGATCAGTATGTCATCCAAATAAACAATGATGAACTTTCCGATGAACTCCCTCAGGACTTCAATCATCAATCTCATAAATGTACTTGGTGCATTTGTCAAGCCAAATGGAATGACTAGCCATTCGTACAAACCCTCGTTTGTTTTGAAGGTTGTTTTCCACTCATTGCCTTCCCTCATGCGAATCTGATGATATCCGCTCTTCAAATCTATCTTCAAAAAATAATTTTCCCCACTCAGGAAATCCATCAGATCATCCATCCTCGGTAGTGGAAACCTGTACTTGATGGTTATTTTGTTGATCTCTCTTCAGTTGGTACATATCCTCCAGCCTCCATCTTTCTTCGGACTAAGCACGGTCGGAACAACACACAGACTCAAGCTTTCCCTGACTAATCCTTTGTCCAACAAATCCTGGACCTACTTCTTGACCTCCTCATTTTCTTGCGGCGTTAATCTGTACGCAGCCTTATTTGGCAAACTTGCTCCCGGTATGAGGTCAATATGATGACTCACACTCCTCATCGGTGGCAACGAATGAGGTAATTCATCCACGATGATATCAGCAAACTCTCCCAGCAGTTCCTGAATCTCATCTGGTAAATCGTCCACTCTTGTGCTTGTCAGGACAATCCTTGGCTTTCTGACCACAAAGAATTGTGGATCTTCCTTCTTCTCCATCTCTGTAAGAAGTTCCTTCCCACTCATGAGAAGTATTGTGTTTCTTACTTCCGGTTTCACTTCTTTATCCTTTATTAGAAGCAACGTATGTGACCTTCCATCCTTCTCCAGGGTATATGTGTTCATTCTCCCATCATGAACCACATTCTTGTCATATTGCCATGGTCTACCCAGTAATAAATGACATACATCCATGGGAATAACATCACATAGAATCTTATCATTATACCCACCTATCTTGAATTCAACTAAACACTGTTTAGTGACACTCACCTAATGTCCCTTCTATAGCCATGATACTTTGTATGGACTTGGGTGATCAGTTGTCTCCAGCTCCATCTTTTCCACCATCTCGGTTGAAACGAGATTGTCTGTGCTTCGGCTGTCCATAATGAATTTGCATTTCCTATCCTTGGTCTTGCATGTGGTTCTGAACAATCATCTTCTCTGAGCTATATCCTCCACCTCCTTCTCAGGTGTCAAAAGGACTTTATGCATTCCAATCGATCTTTCGCTTTCTGCATCTTCATTCTCAGCATCACGCCTCTGCGACTCTATGATGTGAGCTTCTCCAACGTCCTTCTTCTTCTATGGACACTCGAATGACTTGTGCCCATTCTTCCCACATGTGAAACATGTGATTACTCCAGCTCGGCCTCTGCCTTGACCTCTAGTATGAGGAAGAGTATTTGCATCATCATAATCTCCTCGCTGCTCATTATGCTGACCTCTCTGCTCAACATATGGCTGCTTCTGCGAGGTTCCACCTCTTTCAACCTTACCCTGAGGTCTCTTCCATTCCTCCTTGGGCTTCTAATATTTATCTTGGGCAATCACCTTGCCTCTGGGCTGACTCCTGCCTCACCCTCACTGACCTTGCTTACAACTCAGCTTCTCCTCGGCTTTCAGAGCCAATTGGTAAGCATCTTCCACCGTCCTGATGGTTAGCATGCTTAATTCATCCTGAATGTCATACCTCAGACCATTCAGGTATCTCGCAACCTTCTCATCATCACTCTCCTGATGACCTACTCTGATGTTCAGTCGATAGAACTCTTCAGTATATTCCTTCACTGTCATCAGCTTCTGTCTCAGGTTCTGCATTCGCCTGAATAGTGTAATTTGATAATCCCTTGGGATGAACTTTATTTTCATCTTCGCGATCATTCGATCCCAACTTTTGATCTTTTGCTTGCCTTTGCAGCGTCTGTCAGCTTGTAGCTCATCCCACCACAATGCTGCATGTCCCTTCAAGCATGTGACAGCATGCTTGACTTTCTTATCTTCCTCCACATCTTCATAATCGAAGTATGTGTCAAGAGCTCTAATCCAATCTAGTAACTCCTCTACATCCATATTTCCTTCATAGACTGGAATGTCCATTTTTTCCTTCGCACCCATCCTGGAAATAGCTTTGATCAACCGCTCGGTTGATGCATCCTTTGCGGTGACCTCTTCTTCATGTCCATCTTCCTCTTCAACCTCAGAATCACTAAGATCCCCTGCACCAACTCCACGTCTTTGTTTTGTTTCCATATCCTCAAGCCTTGCTCGGAGATCTCTCATCTGTCGCTCCATTTCTGGATTACCTGCTAGCCTACCTCTTCTCTGCACCTCCCTATCTTTGGGATCAGGTGATTGCCTTTCTCTTCTCGGTGACATGATGTATCCTCTTCTCTGCTACAGAAAGAAAAGAATTTCCCGCTCTGATACCACTCTGACACAAATGCCACCTGATGCACATGTCCGCGATCACTAGGACCTTCTTTCCTTTCTTCCCAAAGAACTCAACGACTCTTCTATCTCCCAATCGAAAGATCTTCACCCACATTTCACTTTTAACGTGATCCTCTCTTTTTCTGTCGGAGGATCGAAACTTCGCGGCTTCACGAGTTCACGTATGTTCAATATACTCTTGGCTACCCGAGATCCGATGTGTCAGTCAATCGCTGACTTTCTCCCTTTGTCCTATCAGGACTTCGCTCTATCGCTACTAGCTTCTTGCGATTCCAAGCACTTGAGATTCTAATCTTCGATACGCGATAAGCCGAAATGTTGAACCTTGCGACCTTGCTACCTTGCGACTTCGCTACTCGCGGGGTCAATCAACCTTCCCGTCTGCTCCCGATGCCCGATATGCCAAAACGCTGATATCCCGCGTCACCTTCCACATCACCCTATTGTGGCCCACACTATCCACACAATTTTCGGGACTTCGCATCTCGTTGTATCGCGACTCCCGCTGCCTCATCTTCCGCTCTTTTCTCCCGATGGCCCAATAACCGATCGACGGGTAGAGCCTACGTCCGTCGTAATCCTGACCGATGGCTCCTATTCTTCTGATCTTCAAACCTTTCTCCGCACCTGCACTATATCCTCCTTTGATCCCAAGAAATCCAATGATCCACGGAAACTCACAGATTTCCCATGAATAATATTGACCATCCACTCCTCTTCTTGTGCAATCCACGAACAAGAAATGTCTCACCACGAGACCTGTTTGCCAACCTACGACACTTCTTCTCAACTTTCTCATGAAACTCCTCTCCTCTACCCTTCAAAAACCTTGAAGGCCTATCCCTCCTGAGCTTCGACGACTTCAATTCCCTCAGGAAGAAGTTCTTGAACGCATTCCTTGCGGCAAATCTTCAAACACGCTAGGTGTTGAAGTCTTCAATCCTGTGCACTCCTGCAACATAAATATTTCAATCCCCTTCCTCAGAATCGCAACTCTGAGTCTTTTTCCAGCCTGCACATGCCTTGCACGGCTCCGGTGCCAAATCTGCACTTCTTGGAACTTAGAACAAAAGTTCTCCCAATTTGAACCCTGCAGTCACGCACTCCTTGCGGACAAATTCAATTGCACTCCTTGCAGGAATTCTCTGGTTCAAGCTAGAGAAACAATTGAAACTAACTCCTTGTTCTCCCAGACTTCACTTCAACCATGAAATCACATACGCAGCATATTAAAAGCAAATGTATGACAGAAAGAAAACATTCATGAGCATAATATCATCGATACACAGAGAATAACACAACCATGGAATTGAATCAAATCTTTTCTATTGATTCAATATCTGTACATGGATGTTCTTCATACACTTCTCTACATGCTCTTCTGTTCTTGCTCCTGTTTGATAATTCTGAATTATGTTACAATGTACAAAGGAGGGTGTCTATATTCTGTTTCCCTCTCGAGCTCTAAAGCTATCAAATCTACAATTAAATTCCTATATACTTTACATTAAGTCTATTAAATGCCTCATCTACCTAAGGACGTGAGCTATCCGCTCAAGGTCCATTACAATATACAAAGTGTGCTTCATTAAATCCACACATTAATGTTTGGCGCAACAATATCAAGGTTCTTTCAAAATATGTGCTGGTGTTGTCCAGCTGTTCTCCACTTCCACACTAGCTCGCTTGATGAGTTGTCGATGCTCCTGCATCATAATGTTAGTCTTTCATTGGCAGTTGACAGTGTTAATCCATTCAAAGAGCTTAGGTCTATTTACTTAGTGTGGCCTATTTTTGTTATCAGCAATAACATTCCTCCTTTGATGTCAATAAGGAGGGAGCACATAATGTTGACAATGATTGTTCTAGGTATTTGTTTACATTAATATTTTGAATGTAACATTTTCATTTGTTTCAAATTTTGCATAATATCTTTTTTTTATTTATTTACTTATATATATTACATGATATCATTCATATAGTAATTATGTGTAATTTAAAACAATTAGGTAAGTACCAGGTTAAAGATATCAATGTATATATCGAGTCTCTTATCGACGAGCTACTAAAGTTATGGGTTGTCATGACAATGTATGACATATGTAAACCAATTGAGGAGAAGAAATTTAAATTCCGTGGAATACTTTTATGGACAATTCATGATGCCCCTGGACTAACACATTTTTGTGCTATGTAGCATTCTAATATTGTTCTTTAATACTTTATAATTTTTTAATGTTATCATGGTGCATGTTTAATTTTTAAATAATCTCATCGTATAATTGACACTAATCCATTTGTTATAGGTCTTCAAACAAAGGGTAAATTTGCATGTCTAGTTTGTGGCCCTAAGATGAACTATCATCGTTCAAATTTTTCAGGAAAGGTGGTGTTTGATGAGTATAGTCACCTCCTCCCTAAGAACCATAGGTATCATACTACTGAAAAACATATTTTCAATGGGAAAGAAAAGACTAGTTTAAAACCATGAAGAATAACACCTAACCTATGGAGGTTGGAATATAATAGAAATCGTCAAGGTACTCAATTTATTTATGTATCGTAGATCATGTAATGTTTTGAATGTTTATTTTAATCATTGAATTTATTTTACCGCATTTGATATTTATTTTTGTGATTTCTTTTATGCTTCATGAAGGCCTCCTTCATCATGAAGGTATTAATAATGGGCTTCCACGAGGAATGAAATGTTATCCCGCTCAATTCATGAGGTTTCCATACTATGAGGAGCTAAAAATAGCTCATTTTTTTTAAACAATGCATATCGGGAAGAATGTGATAGAAACGTTATGCTGAATCATAGATGGTAGGAGGGACAAAGAAAAAATTGTCAAAATTTGTACTGACTTTCAAGATGCCAATCATGCAATGTGAAGTGTGATCTAAAAATCAAATAGATGAGATGGAGTACTAGACCGAAATAACCTTCCATGGTTATTAACAAAGCAAGAAAGACATGATGTAAAAGAGGTCATTCAAAGAATTGAATTTCCCACGGGTTTCGCTTCAAACATAAATAATATCTTAACAAATAAAGGTGAATTTTGTGGGGTAAAAAAACATGATTGGCATACCTTCATAAAGGTAATTATTTTGGTATACATATTTATATATATTGTCCTTATACATCTTTTATTATTTTAATTTTTTTTTGTCTACTTTGGTCGAAACAAGTAACGATTCATTGTTTTGTTACAGTATGTTCTACTGCTACCTCTCCCAAATGACTTTGACAACAATGTCAAACAAGTTACATATGATCTTGGAAAATACATGAGGTAAGTAGTTGTGATTTATATGAAAAATGTTCTTTCAAATTATTTTTGTACTTAATGACATGTGTTCTACTTGTAATGTAATATATTATATTATGTTATGTTGAAACATGTTATTTTCTTGTGTCATGATCTCATGTAGATGGTTTTCATTGAAAGAAATCCATGAAGATGATATTAAGTATTGGAAGAGAGAAATTCCTCATCTAATGTGTGAAATTAAAAAGTATATACCTCCAACATTTTTCAATGCACAAGAACACTACCTCATACACCAAGTTGAGGAGATTGAAATTTGTGGACCTGTTCACACAAGTTCAATGTGGAGAGGGAGACTCACTTGACATCATTGAAGGAATTGGTTAGACAAAGAGCACGTCCTGAGGGTTCTATGGTGGAGGAATATATGGTATATCAGGCCATGGTGTATATTAGTCAGTATCTTCCTAAATTAGTATCACCAAATATGCATGTAGTGAATCAAATTTGGGATATGAACTCCATCAAAAAATTTGAAGATCGGGAGCATCTATTGGGGAAAGGTAGAATGAAAAAAAGGAGAGGTAATATATTAATAATTGTGGAGATTTATATTAATAATACATATAAAGTTTCATTTTTTCTGTATTCGATCATACTCATTAATATATTAATATAATTTATTTCATAATTTATTAATATTTATAACCTTCATATTGGACGTTATAACTAATATTTAATATTGGTGAATTATGATTTTTTGATTCAGTTGCTCAAGAATGGGATGCACTGCATTATACATTGCAAATAATCTTAACTAGATGAATGTAAGGATTGAAATATTTAAACAACATACTGGAGGTAGGTTATCATGGCAACGACTATCTGAATTGGTTAGAGAATCTTGTCATAATGGAGATTCCAATGTTACGCAAAGGGAAATGGATTTAGCATATGTTTTGAAAGATGGATAGGTTAGAAAATTCACCCATTTTATTCAGTTATTTTATATTATATTAATGTGACTACATGTGTACTGTATTTTTTAGATAATTTCGAAGTTATATAAATATATATGTTAATTTATTAATTGGCAATGCAATATCTTTTACATATCTGGAATATTGTAGTTGAAACACCACAAGGTTATGTTTTTAAGTTTTATGCAACATTTTTATATCCTATTTTACATGTTGTTTATGTTGGATTACTGAGAGGGGGGGTTGAATCAATAATAGGGAAATTATAACCCCTTTTAACCAAATAATCCAACTGTTATATCCATGTAGAATTATCATCCAATAATGAGCGATGAAAAAATGAAAAAATAATACACATACATAGTACACCAGTGTTTTACGTGGAAACCCAATGAGGGAGAAAACCACAGAATGTTTTTTCTTATATGTCTTGAAGAATTACATTCAATGGAAGCACCAAATTCCTTTGTTTTCCAGTTGCAATTGGAAGGAGGCTCCAAACCCCTAGTTTCTTAGGCTACAACCTAAGGGAAGCTCCAACTCCCCAATTCTCTTCCTACAACTAGAAGGACACTACAACCCCCTATGTTCTCTGGCTACAATCGGAAGGTGGCCAAAACCACATGTCCTTGCCCCATCAAACTACCCTGAAGTAGACGTAGAATGATCGAACCACTATCACACTATCAGTGTGAGATATACCACTGTAAACCTGTACCAATAAACCTAAACCATGCATCAACCATGCCTCAACCTATACCTCAACCTGTAATCAACCTGTACCATAAAAAAGTGCATCAACCATGCACCAACCTATACCAAACAACGTGTAATAAACCTATACCATAAACAAGTGCATCCAACCATGTACCAAGTATGTAACAATAATGTGTCAACTAATCATCAACTATGACTCATCAATATGTACAAACATCATCAACTATACACATCATGTATGTGCCAACTCATCAACTATACACCTCATGTATGTGCCAACTCATCTACTACTTGTCTCAACCATGTACCCAACATGTACCTCAACCAAAAGACCTCATCAATTTCATTATCTAAATATGATTTGTAACTCTATAATAGACCTGGTATAAATGATCACATACCTGAAAACCTTATTTAAATTTAACAACAAGAGACTAGCATTTTCATCAAACTTTTATTTTAGTCTCACATGACTAGTTTTGGATTAGTCAACAACTCTAACGTGAAATCATCATAACTATGTAAATGTAATGAATAAAGATCTGAAAATTATACACAATGTTATTTAGTGTGTTTTGTGCAATTCGTCCAAGTGTCAGTACTTGGAAACTCTCAGAAACGGATTTATAGAAAAAATTACATACCTTGCTGAATTTTGGCTTATTCTAGAGAGCGACCTTGTAGAGCATGCCCCACATGGTATATTTGTTGAATGGATTTGAAAATGTTAAAAAACATAATACAGACTATACTATAAACAACACATTTGGTTTTATAGAATTTGTATCTGTTAGGAAGATGTTATGGCATTTTTACCCGAAACACCTGTTTTAGACTACTTTTAGGACTAGCCCAAACCCTATTTTCCATGGAGTGTAACTCTAAAAATACAATGACCCAAAATATGAATGGCTTAAAACATATACTTGGATATGTTTCCCCAATTTCATATAAATTTAATGGTCTGAATCATTCTATAAAAACATTTATTGCAAAAATGGTGAGATGAACTATAAATAACATACCTTAGAAAGCATCATCAAAATAATTTATCCTACCTTGAATTCTAGCCTATTTTCTTCACCTTCCCTCTGAAATTTGTCTTAGATATCCTTTGGTTACCTCATACGCCTATTTATATTCAATATTATCATGTGTGTTCTTAAATGAGAGAGCCTTACCTCTTATTTATACTCTCCAAGTAGCTTCCTTAAAAACATCTTCTAAGTCACTTTGCCCAATTTCCTTATTTTAGGTTTAGCCCACTTTTAATTTATGCACTAAATTTATTATTTAAATAATTTATTTTGTATTCACATTGAATTATAGTACACTCATAAATTCACTTTATTATTTAACTTCTAAAATCTCTTAAACCACTTTGACTACTTTGACCTTTTGGGGCTTCTAGATGACATATGAGCATCCTCCAACTTCATAAGGCCATAACTCTCAAACCATGAGGAGTTATGTGATGTTCCACATTCCACTGGAAATGGCATGAAAAGAACTATCCATATAGTATAGTTTCACTTACAAATTCATTGAGCTTCATCTGATTATTCCACAAATAATCATGGGTTCTCTAACCATACTTCTACGATAACTTAGTCTGCAAAGTCCCGTGAGGGATTTCACTATAAGGGGACAACTTTGGAGTTCATCCATTTGTACTTATTATCAAACATGAAAAGATAACAATGAGTCATCTTCAAATCAACCAAACTTGGGTCCATTACCCAAACCTGTGTGCTACTGGGCTTTGTTCAAGGGTTGGCATCAATGACAACCAACATTAATCAACAATTTAATTGTTATGTGAAACCTCAAAATAGTTTCCAATGTACTAAAGTACATGGTAGACTAAAAATATCCTTTAGAAACACATAATTTCATGTATAACCTTCATTAATTTTTGTTTTTGTAGTTTCTATGTATGAATCTTAATAGGACGTTTCTTTCGATT
Source organism: Picea mariana (assembly GCA_032191745.1). Classification (NCBI taxonomy): domain Eukaryota; kingdom Viridiplantae; phylum Streptophyta; class Pinopsida; order Pinales; family Pinaceae; genus Picea; species Picea mariana. The sequence goes on from JASDQU010739144.1 coordinate 156,666, forward strand.
ATTTTGTATTTTATAGATTGGATTTTGGGGATCAATTGAGAGTGATGTGAGGGGGCGCGGAGGGGCCATATGATCTTTCACCTTCACTTGGTTGGCCTTCTTCATTAGAGGATAAATTATTCTTCAAACCAAGAGAATCCCTTTCATTTTTATACCATCATGATCATATAAGATTTCATCAATATTGTCTTCATAGTATTGCATCAACGAAGTTTTGATGAACTTGTTTGTCATTTATATAGAGTTTTTTTTAAACCCTAATTTTATTTCAAGGTACACAATTTGGTTGACGCAAGTTTTAAGTTTGCTTTAGTCTTTCCATTTTTCTTTCAGGTTCTACATTAATGTATATACAATGTATCAGTGTCATAGTTGTGTTGAAAATCATTTTTTTTCTTTGATTTCTTAATAAACGCCATAAAAATACTCCCTTGTAGTACTAGATGCGGGGACATGTGTAATTTTGAATGAATTTTACAAGAAACAAGGAGCGAAAATTGAACTAGGATTAGATACTGACAACAATGACGTGTGAATGGGGCCAACATTGAAATTTTTTCAAACAGATTATGTAAAAACTAAAATTTTTTATGGATAGACTACTCACATGCCTTAACTATATGGGAGGGTTTCTAGACTCAAATTTTACTCACACACCCACTTTATTCAATGAAAAATTCACCATGTAAACCATAAACCCCAATTTTCTTTCAAAGTACACAAGTTGGTTGACACAAGTTTAAATTTTTTGTCAATCTTTCTTCATTTATCTTTCTGGTTCTACATTAATGTATATACAATGTATCTATGTCATAATTTTTATGAAAAATACCTCTTTTTCGTTGATTTCTTAATCAACACCATAAAAATACTAGAGGTGGGAAACAGTGACATGTGAATGGGGCCAACGTTGAAATTTTTTCAATCTGTTTCTGTATGCATTGAAGTTTGACATGGATAGACTATTTGCATGCCTTAATGATATGGGAGGGTTTCTAGAATCAAATTTCACGCACACACCCACTTTCTTCCATCATCATATCATCATGTAAAGCATAAACCCTATTTTTCATATGTTCTAGTAGATATGCTAACGATTCCAAATTTCATATTTGTATTTGACATACTCTCTAGATATCTTGCAAAGTATCAAATTTGAATTTCAAGTTAATAAACCAAATATGAAATGAATCCAAGCATCATTTGATATCATCGCAAGAGAGACGAATGTAAATAATCTTGCGACGAATTAGCTATACTATCGATGACAAAAGTGTGTCGATAGTATAGTTGATTCATCACAAGAATGTGTCTTTGAATGGTGTTACATGGTTTGGAAGGATTATAGGGATTATAATATGGTGCAGTGTAGTGTATTATGTATGAACAATCTCTATGCCAAACCTCAAAATGGATAGTATCATATCTTGGTCATAAGACAAATATTCTTTATATGTTTCCTTTGTGGTGGATGACGCCCTCAGTACAGATGATGCATGACAATGAAATGTAAAAATTTTACTATTGAATGATAGTGTTATGTCATGGTTAATGAAATAACATAAGTTTCTTAGGTCCTATTTGAGTCCTCTTAGAATTTAGATTGATTAGATATTCCTTGAAAAAAGACAAAATACTTATTTAGCGGATATTTGGTCTTTGTGTGGGAATTTTTATGCCATTAGTATGTTTTGTACAAAAATAATGGATCTTGGGGACTACACCATGGTCAAGGAATGAGGAGAAAGGAACAATTAACAAGGAACGAGGAACGAGGAACAAGGAAAAAGGAACAAGGAACATAAATTGAATTAGGACTAGACACTGAGAACAGTGACCTGTGAATGGGGCCAACGTTGATTTTTTTTTAAATAGTTTCTCTATGCACTAAAATTTGTCATGGATAGACTATTTTCATGCCTTAACGATATGGGAGGGTTTTTGGACTCAAATTTGACTCACATACCGACTTTATTCCATCATCAATTCATCATGTAAACAATGAACCCTAATTTTCTTTCAAATTACACAATTTGGTTGACGCAAGTTTTAAGTTTTCGTTAGTCTTTCTTCATTTTTATTTCAGGTTCTAAATTAATGTATATAAAATTTATATTTTTCATAGTTTTGATTAAAAACACGTCCTTTTTGTTGATTTCTTAATGATGCAAGATCATCGTTAGCGAGCATGCATAGCAAGACAACCCAATGCATGGGAATCATTTCAGAATCTCAACACTGGAAGTTATGGCAAAGAGCACACTTGAACTTAGCATCATAAAATATTTTCAACCATGCTTGAATGATTGTGAGAGAATTGGGAGTTTCCACTCCTTCGATGGAGTGCAACTGCACTAAGATAGTTCTTAGTTTAGGTTCTCGAGTAGACAAGTAGTCGGGGGGAACCTTAAGGACCCTGTGAGATAAATAGAAGTTTTGGATGCCCAAATGGGGTGACTACAACTTAGTAGCACATAGAGGATAGTTGAAACTATTAGGTGGAGAGAGGACTTAGAATCTGTAGCAGTTAAGTTTCTGTAAACACATTTTAGATGCATTTTGAGATTTATACAAATCATTTTTTCCTACCCATGATTTTCCTATGTGTGTTTATGCATTTGAATGTCATTTGTATGTATTAGAGTCAAATTCCATATACAAGGATAGATATAGTTTCTCTATATGTGAGTTTTGTTAACTCATTCTGGGTTCTTTAGGTTGTGGAAGGAGTGCACAACAAAGCATTGGAAACTCTCTAGCCAGCATAAGGAGTGTGCATCTAAATCTCAAATCAAGTTTTGGAAAGAATGTGGCAAGAGGGAATAACAGAATGTTTACAAACTTAGGAAGGATTCTCAAGGTTGTTGAATACCTTTAGGGAGTATAGACTCTGTGGAAGAAGCACAGAGGAATAGAATTATTGAAGATTCTATATATCTCTGCCAAGAGGACATTGAGCAGGTGCAAGGAGTTCACAACAGAGGACTATTTATTGAGTTCTGAGAAGAGGAGTGTCAAGGAGAGACACTCACAAAGTTTTTGAATACTCTGGAAATCTCAGCAAGGAGTTATTGAGAGAAAGTTTCCAAGAAGGCACTTATATCCCTTTGAGGAGTGGAAGGGACAGAGATCTTTGAGGTCCAAGAGGTTGTACCTCAGGAGGTCAAGCGCAGAATTTGCCATGAGGCACCAGGAAGTCTTTCGAAACATGCAGAAGGGTCGAGACCCTTAAGGAACTTTGATTCAGTTAGAATAGATCAGAAGAGATAGCGCAAGGAAGGAACGTAGAGAGAACTTGTCCCAAGTTCAAAATATTAGAAGGGATAGCTTTCCCAGGAGTAAGCGAGATCTAGAACGGTCGACTCATAAGAGAAAGATCAAAGGGGTGAAGCCTTTGATGCTTAGAAAATTCTTCCAAGTTTGGGAGAACAAAGGAACACAGGAGGAGGAACTACAACAACCATCAGATTGGTTGCAGGTGAAACATGGATCGTCATATTAGTCTTCAGACAAGAGAAGCATGCACAGGGAGAGAATATATCTCAACCATTAGATCTAGGCATGTAGGACCAAAAACCGTTGGATCCAGGTAAGGTGAACTCACCTTAACACTTTGAAAATGCATAGGAGAAGAAAAATTGCGAAATCATGAAGTTTTGAAGACTATCGAAACCGTCCATCAAGAAGGGACACGTGGTGAGAGATCAACGTTTCGTTGATTCACAATCGGGAGAACCAAAGGAAGGAGTTGCGAAAACTCATGAAATACAGAATCATGAGGCCATATGGAACATCATATCATGGGGGGTTGAGGAATTTTGATCTGATGCAAGGAGATTTTGTGAAGTCGGAGGTCGAAAGGAAGAAGGGTGCAACTCTCCAAAAATCGTGAAATGCAAAGTTGATCCAGGGGATCAAATTTTGCTCAAAAATTCAAAGTGTTTGGAATTGCTTCAAATCAAATGAGAGCATAGGCCTCGTCATTACAAACCCAACACAACTTATTTGGGCTCAAACAGATGTCGGGAGAGAGAGCTATCGCGTTTTGTTCAAAATGACAAACAAGAAAAAAGAAGGATGCTGACTATACAGTCCGTACAATCTGTACGGTTGTTGACGTGGCAATCCATAAGACACATGGCAGAGATGAGTGTCATATTTGGCGGAGTTGGATGAATGGTATTGCGACACGTGACATATTGTGGTTGGTTGTACGGTGCCACGTGGCCCAGTCATGGGTTGCCACGTGGCAACATATTATTGGTTGCTTGTTTAAAATTTTATTCGAGTCCACTGGGTTCAGCCTCGTGACCTCCACCCACATGTAAAGCCTTTGCATAGTACATGCTACAAATGTACCCCACTATATTCCTTGTTATATATATGGGTTACAATAAATTTAAATTAAAGTTGTTGTGTGGTCGGCGTGGGGGTCCGAGTTGGGGCTTAGCCCCAGCCCGTGATCTTATACACCATACCATATGACCGCCATTACACCGGTTGGTGCATGTGCATGTTTTTGTTTTTGAATGTGGTTTAAATGGTTGTTAAAACCAATGACCCACCACTTGTTTCTTTACTATTTGCCTATGGGACGGAGCCCCATTTGAAGTTTGCGCATGGTCACATGGCCACATGACCTTGGCATTAGTGGTTAGGGGCTAGGTTCTCCTGTAACCATCCTACAGTTCACACCATTTGTGTGGTTATGCCCGGTGCCAAGTTTTTATGCTTTAAATTTTGTGTGGGCTAGGTTGAGCGAACAAGGGTGCAATTTGTAGATGCAAAGACAACAACTTTGAAGGGGGACTTCCAGGAAGCCTATCTTCTTCAATTTTTGGCCAAACGAGGTGCCAAGAAAGCCCAGCTAGGGGTTTTTGGATGTTTGGAATCCATTGGAGCAGTCTATTTGGCATTTTCAGCATTGTAAAGCACATTTTTTAGCACTTTGAGCAAATAATACAAATGATCCATTGGAAGTTGGACCAGGAGATGTATCCCAAGAGAGGGGTGAACTCCTTTATCATTTGTTGTGTTATGTGTTTTATGTTCATTGATTATGTTGTTGTTTATATGCATCTTGAATGAGTAAATCCTATTAAATTTGTGTTGCAAAGTTGATCCATTTTCATTTTAACACATAAATTTTACTTGCAAATTTTTTCAAGAATACAAGTCTTCTTGATTTTTAGATCAAGTTGGTATCATAGCATAGGTTTTTGAAGACTTGATTATTTGCAAGTGTTTTGTTTTCTGATGCTCACAAGGTTGAAATTCACAAGAGGATAAGGTCAAATTGTAGAGCCAAGTTCTCATCCTTCAAGGAGGAATCATATACAATCACTGCAAGTTTCGAGGAGGCATTAACCAAGTATGGCTCGTAAAGAGAGTCATGAACATGTTCCTACAGAAGATGAAGATCTCAGAAAGGATGTCATGGAAATGAGAGAGATGAAGAAGATCTTGATAGAAAGGAATACAAGATTGCAAGGTGAAGGCTCCAACCCTTCACAGCATAAAGGAGATAGTGGTGATAAAACTCCAAATGGAAATGGAGGGAATGGTGCATCTCCACCACCCTCTGCTCCATCTTCTTCTTCTTTTTCTTCTACCAATTCAAGACCTCTTCCGAACTCTCCAAATGGACATGGTAAAACTCCTTCGCAAATTCCTTCATTAAAGCTTGATATTAAATTCGAATTGCCAATATACAATGGAGAAGTTAATGCTGAGAAATTAGATAATTGGATTCGTCAAATTGAGGTATATTGTGGGATACAAAAAATTCAAGATGATGAAACCAAGATTCAGCTTGCTTCTTTAAGATTGGATAATGCAGCACTCATTTGGTGGGAATCCAAGACTTAGGAGGACATGAAGAAACATGGTAAAATTTTAACCTCTTGGAATGATTTTATTGTTGCAATTAAAAGACAACTTTACCCATTGGCATATATGCAAAAGGCTACTATGGATTGGCAAAATTTTAAACAAGTTAAACGACAGAATGTGCAAAGCTTTACTCAAGAATTTAGGAGAAGATCTTTGGTTTTGGGAGTAGATTTTTCTTCTCAAGAAACTTTACTCAAATATATTGGAGCTTTACATAATTATTTGAGACATACTATACTCATGTTTAATCCTTCAAATCTAGATGAAGTTTTTGTTCAGGCCACTCATTTGGAAGCAAGAGGAAGGAACAAAACTCATGAGTGTAACAAGAAGCCTTTCAGCCATGGAGACAAAGGAAGAAGGAAGTTCAAGGGAAATGGCAAAAAGAATGATGTTGTTAAGGAAGAGGGAGAAAAATTCACATGCAAACATTGTTCAAAAGATGTCCATGATAAAGACCATTGTTGGAAACTTCATCCTGAAAGAAGACCCAAAAATTTTGGCAACAAAGGGAAGTCAAAGACTGATGCAACCATACAACATGATTTAGGTTTTGATTCGGGTGATGACACAAATATCACAGCCATGAGTTATCAAGGTAATGGTTCTATTGCAAGTAGTAGTTCTTCAAGTAACAATAATCTCAATGTAACTCGACAAGAAAAAGAGAGAATTGAACTTTTTCACATAAGGGTTGTTTAAAAGCATACTAAAATAGATACTCTATTTGATACTGGATCTCAAGCAAACCTTATATCTAAAGACACTGTTAAGAAGTTAAAATTGAAAACAATTCCACATCCTAAGCCATACCTTCTTGGTTGGATATGTGATAATGCTAAATTACATGTAATAAGAAGGTGTAAACTTAGGTTTGCTATCACTACACATTTCATTAATGAGGTAGAGCTTGATGTTATTCCATTGGATATATGTGGTATTGTGTTGGGAATCCCATATTTGTATGATAGGAAAGCTATTTTTCATCGTCATGAGAATAAGTATCATTTGGTTAAGAATGGAGTTGAGTACATTGTTAGAGCCCATACCAAGAATATGAATTTATCACTTGTAAATGCGGGACACATGAAGAGATTAGTGAATGCTAGAAATAATTTTGTTCTTTTGATGATTAAACCCAAAAATGATATTGAAAATGAAGTATTTCAAGGTTGTGATACAAAGTTGAAATATGATCTACATGAGGTTGTTAATCAATTTGATGAAATGTTTAAAGAACCAAAAGGATTAACTCCAAAAAGGGGTATCCAACATGAAATTCAATTGCAGCAAGATTGTCCTCTTCCAAACATTGGTATGTACAAAATGTCAATCATGGAAAATGCTGAAATTAAAAAAAAATCCAAGAGTTGCTCAACAAAGGGGTTATTGTACCAAGCTCATCGCCATGTGGATCTCCAATTCTGTTAGTGCCAAAGAAAATTGGTACATGGCGTATGTGTGTTGATTGTAGGGCTTTGAACACAATTATAGTAAATAATCATTATCCTCTCCTATAATCGATGATTTGCTTTATCAATTGAAAGATGCTAAATATTTTACTAAGTTAGATTTGAGAAGCGGATATCATCAGATCAGGATTTCCGAGAGAGACACATGGAAGACAACTTTCAAAACTAAGCAAGGTTTGTTTGAATGGATGGTAATGCTTTTTGGACTTTGCAATGCACCTGCTACTTTCATGAGAGTTATGAATGATGTATTAAGGCCTTTTCTTTATGATTGTGTTATTGTCGACTTGGATGATATTTTTATCTTTAGCAAATCTCGTGAAGAGCATGTTAAACATGTGAAACAAGTTTTGGATGTTTTGAGAAAGGAAAAGTTGTTTTTGAAGATGTCCAAATGTGAATTTGGAAAGACTTCACTTATTTACATAGGGCATATTGTTGGTGGAGGAGAATTAGAAATTGATCCCTCCAAGGTCAAAGTCATATTGGAATGGCCCAAGCCCAGCAATGTGACAGAGGTAAGAAGGTTTTTGGGAGAAACCCAATATTGGAGGAAGTTTATTGCTAAGTTTTCTTTCATTGCAGCTCCATTACATTCAGTGACAAGTGTCAAGCAAGTTTTTCAATGGGGAGGCAAGCAACAAAAGGCTTTTGATACTTTGAAAGAAAAGATCAGTTCAGCGCCAGTTCTTGCACTTCCAAATTTAAGACAATATTTTGAAATCCAAATAGATGCAAGTAATTATGCAATGGGAGCAGTTTTGCTACACCATGGTAAGCCCATTTGTTTTCATTCTAAAACTTTTAATGGTCCCGTGATTAACTATCCTACTTATGATAAGGAGTTGTATGCATTGTTACAAATTGTAAAAAAATGGAAACATTATTTGTTTCAAAAAGAAACCATTGTACACACCGATCATCAACCACTGCAATACTTACAATCACAAATGAAGCTACAACAAGCTAAGCACTTCAGATGGATGGGTTTTCTACAAAAGTTCCACTTGGTCATCAGGTATAAGAAGGGAATTTATAACAAAGTTGTTGATATGCTTTCAACGCCTATTATTAGTGCTTCAGTTATTCTTAAGCATAGTCCTATCATGCATGAAAGCTATGTTGAGCAATATGCTTTGTATACTGATTTTAAAGAAGTATATGAAACTTTGTGTCATTATAACCATGTTGAGGAATTGGATTACCATGTGCATGATAATCTGTTGTATCATCTTGGCAAGCTATGTATTCCACAGGGGGAAAGAATCAACATTATAGGAGAAGCCCATTCTTCTCTTATTGCTGGTCATTTTGGTGTAGGCAAGACAGTGGCTACTTTGCAAAGATACTGCTAATGGCCTAAAATGAATAAAAGTGTTTCAAGATATGTTCGGGTATGTTCATTATGTGCCACAAGTAAACCTAGTAATCGAAAGTTGGGTTTGTATACTCCACTTCCGGTTCCTTCTCGTCCTTGGGAAAATATTTCTATGGACTTTGTGGGAGGTCTACCTATGTCTAGACGAAATCATAATTATCTTTATGTTGTGGTTGATCAATTTATAAAAATTTGTATTTTGATGCCTTGTACGAAGAAGGTTACAGCTGAACAAGTGACACAAATGTTCTTTCAAAATGTTTGGGTGCATTTTGGATTGCCTAAATCCATTACTTCTGATTGGGATTCTTGATTTGTTGGAAGTTTTTGGTCGATTTTATGGGCACTCATGGACACCAAAATGAAACAGAGCACAAATTTTCATCTACAAACAGATGGTCAGACAGAAGTGGTGAGTCGAACAGTCTTGCATCTTCTATGTGCATATTGTAGAAAGCATCCTAAACTTTGGGATGAGAATTTACACCACATTCAACATGCTTACAATCGAGCTAAGCACTCTTCAACTCAAACGTCGCCATTTGAAGTATGTTTTGGCTATTTGCTCAAATATCCTTTCGATTTTATCTTTGGGAAAGATATTGCTATTAATGGTCAATATGACATTGATAGGGCAGAAAAGTTCAATGAACAAATTTAGTCGATACATCAAATGGTGCAAGAGAAGTTGGAAAAGAGTCAAGCTAAGTACAAGACAAGACATGAAAAGCGTCATGTTGATCACAGTTTCCAATTTGGAGATGAAGTTTGGCTTTACATCAGTAAGGAGAGGCTTAAAGGAGAAGGTAAAAAACTCAAACCAATTCGATATGGTCCTTTCAAGATTATCGACAAGATTGGTAACAATGCCTTTCGTTTGGATTTGCCTCTTTATATGCAAATGTATGCAGTTGTTAATGTTGAGAATTTGAAATTGTATGAGCTTCCTTTGATTGATGATCAAGGAGAGCATGTTCAGATTCCTTCTATAGATGATTTTTCCCCAGAATATCTTACAAAACTGCATGAAGACACCATCCTTGACAAGAGAATGCGAACTTCAAAACAAGCAAATGTGGAGTATCTTCGAGTTGGTATTAAAGGTAAAAATCCAATCAAATCCAATTGGATTAAGGTTGGAAGAGTGAGGGAACTATACCCTCATATTCAGATAGACTGAAAACAGTCTTTTGGAGGTCCAAAATCTTTCCAATGGGGAGGTGTGATCTAGGGGATCAAATTTTTCTCAAAAATTCAAAGTGCTCGGAATCGCTTCAAATCAAGCGAGAGTGTAGGCCTCGTCATTGCAAACCCAACGCAACTCGTTTGGGCTCAAACGAACATCGAAAGTGAGAGATATCGTATTCTGTTTAAAATGACAAAGGGAAAAAAACGGATGCTGACTATGCAATCTGTACAGTCCGTACGAATGTTGACGTGGAAGTCTATATGACACATGGTAGAGTTGAGTGGCACAGTTGGCAGAGTTGGAAAAATGGTATTGTGACATGTGGCAGATTGTGGTTGGTTGTACGGTGCCGCATGGCCCAGTCATGGGATGCCACGTGGCACCATATTATTGGTTGCTTGTTTAAAATTTTATTGGAGTCCACCGAGTTCGACCCCGTGACCTCCACCCATATGTAAAGCCTTTGCATAGTATGCACTGCCAACGCACCCCACTGTATTCCTTGTTATATCTATGGGTTACAATAAATTTAAATTAAAGTTGTTGTGTGGTCGGCGCAAGGGTCCGGGCTAGGGCTTAGCCCCAGCCTGCGGTCATATACACCATACCATATGACCCCCATTACACTGGTTGGCACGCGTGCACATTTTTGTTTTTGAATGTAGTTTAAATGGCTGTTAAAACCGATGACCCACCACTTGTTTCTTTACTATTGGCCTATGGGATAGAGCCCCATTTGAAGTTTTCACGTGGTCACATGGCCACATGACCTTGGCCTTGGTGGTTAGGGGCTAGGTGCACCCATAATAGTCCTACAGTTCACACCGTTTGTGCGGTTGCACCCGGTGCCAAATTTTTACGTTTTAAATTGCGTGTGGGCTAGCTTGAGCCAACAAGGGTGCAATTTGTAGATGTAGAGACAACAAGTTTGAAGGGGGACTTCTAGGAAGCCTATCTTCTTGAATTTTTGGCCAAATGAGGTGTCGAAAAAGACTAGCTAGGGGTTTTTGGATGTTCTGAAGCCATTGGAGCATTCTATTTGGAATTTTGAGCATTGTAAAGAACATTTTTGAGCACTTTGAGAAAATAATACAAATGACCCATTGGAATTTGGACCAGGAGATGTAGCCCAAGAGAGGGGTGAACTCCTTTATCATTTACTGTGTTATGTGTTTTATGTTCATTGATTATGATGTTGTTTATATGCATCTTGAATGAGTAAATACTATTAAAGTTGTGTTGCAAAGTTGATCCATTTGCATTTTAACACATAAATTTTACTTGCAAATATTTTCAAGAATACAAGTCTTCTTCATTTTTAGATCAAAAGTATCGATTCGTGGGAGAGGATATGGACCGTTGGAGCATGAGAAGACTCAGAAAGTTGATCTGAGGTGAAAAAAGTAAGGAGTTTAGATATCGGGAAAAGGGAGGCGTGCAGTCTTCCAACTACCTGATACACAAAATCATGAAACACGAAGGAGAAAGCAGGATCGTCAGATCACACAGATTATGAACCGTTGATTTGACATGCATGGAGCCCAAATTTTGGGTTTCAAAAATTGGGAGGATGAGAAAACAAATATTTCAGAATATTTGAAACATGGAACCACGAAGCACTCGAGAGGTTTCCCCAGGTCATAGTGAGGGGTCACATCGCCAAAGGTTAAGGGAGGATCTAGCATGAGCTATGCTTTAGTTCCAAAGCTTAGAAGTTGGGAGATTCAAGGTTGGCTCACATGAAAATACCTGACATGTGAAATCATGAAGCTCTCGTGAGATTGGACACGAGTCATAGTTGGAGGTCACATTGGTGAATGTGAATAGAGGATCTAGCATGCGCTAAGCTTCAATTTGAGATTTCAGAGGTCGAGAGAGTCTGGGTGACTCACATGCAAAGACCCAACACATGAATTCATGAAGTTCCTTTTGGTTTAGGTGAGTGGTCAGAGTCGTTGTCACGTGAAGGAAGGGCTTAGCTGTAGAAGACCTAGCACCTTTCAGGCGTTGAAATTTGACTAGTTCTAAGGAGAGGGTCGACGGGTCTCATACGACCTACGCCATGCGAAAAAGGGCATGTGTAAATGAATTTGGGTTCTAGTAAAGACCCAAATAGTCAATCTGACTCAGTATCTTGATCGATCCTTGACTAGGAGATTAGAGTCTCCGAGGGGAGAAGGGGGGGTTTGCATCACTTAATCAACACCATAAAAATACTAGAGGCAGGCAAGAATGACATGTGAATGGGGCCAAAGTTGAAATGTTTTCCAACTGTTTCTATATGCATTGAAATTTGACATGGATAGACTATTTGCATGAATTAACGATATGGGAGGGTTTCTCGACTCAAATTTCACTCACACACTTACTTTATTCCATCATTATATCATCATGTAAACCATAAACCCTATTTTTCATATGTTCTAGTAGATATGTTAATGATTCCAAATTTAATATTTGTATTTGGCATATTGTCCAGCTAGTTGGAAAAGTATCAAATTTTAATTTCAATTTGATAAACCAAATATGAAATGAATCCAATCATCATTTGATATCATCGCAAGAGAGATGAATGTAAATAATCTTGCAATGAATTAACTATACTATCGACGAAAAAAGTTCATCGATAGTATAGCTAATTCATCGCAAGAATGTGTATTTGAATGGTGTTACATGGTTTTCAAGGAGTGTAGGGTTTATAATATGGTGCAATGTATTTTATTCTATATGAACAATATCTATGCCAAAACTCAAAATGGATAGTACCATATCTTGGTCATAAGACAAATATTCTTTGTATGTTTCCTTTGTGGTGGCTCAAGCCCTCAGTACATATGATGCATGACAATGAAATGTAACAATTTGAATATTGAATGATATTTTTATTTCACCCATGGTTAATTAAAGGACATAAGGTTCTTAGGTCCTATTTTAATCTTCCTAGAATTGAGATTCGTTACATAGTCCTTGAAAAAAGACAAAGGACTTGTTTAACGGATATTTGGTCTTTGTGTGGGACATTTTATGCCATTAGTATATTTTTTACAAAAATAATGGATATTTGGGAATACACCATGATAAAGGAACAAGGAAAAAGTAACAAGGAACGAGGAACAAGGAACAAGGAATAAGGAAAAAAAAATTGAACTAGGACTAGACACCGACAATAGTGACCTATGAATGGGGCCAACGTTGAAATTTTTTCAAACAGTTTTTGTATGCACTGAAATTTGTCATGGATAGACTATTCAAACAAATTAATGATATGGTAGGGCTTATGGACTCAAATTTTACTCACACACCCACTTTATTCCATAATCTATTCATCATGTAAACCATAAACCACAATTTTCTTTCAAAGTACACAATTTGGTTGAGGCAAGTTTTAAGTTTCTGTCAGTCTTTCTTCATTTTTCTTTAAGTTTCTACATTAATGTATATACAATGTATCTGTGTCATATTTTTGATTAAAAATGCCTCTTTTTCGTTGATTTCTTAATCAACACCATAAAAATACTAGAGGCAGGCAACAGTGACATGTGAATGGGGGCAATGTTGAAATTTTTTCAAATTGTTTTTGTATGCAATGAAATTTTACATGGATAGGATATTTGCATGACATAATAATATGGGAGGGTTTATGGACTCAAATTCCACTCACACACCCACTTTCTCCCATCATCATATCATCATGTAAACCATAAACCCTATTTTTAATTTTGCATCAACATTTTTTCATTTTTCTTTCAGGTTGTACATTGTATATACAATGCATGTGTGTCACATTTATTCTCAATATGGTGTTGTATCAATTTTGCTAAGTATTGTATGAGGCATCAATCCAAGAGGGGGTTATGGGTCTAGTAAACAAGGGCACATACCCCAAGAGGTTGACTAGGACTACTTAGTCATTTAAAAAATATAATAAAGAGGGTGATTAGTAATAAATGACCACATGTAAAGATTATCGTGTTTCCAACATTCCCCCAATGTTATCATGCACCCACTAGAAGGGTAGTAATATTAAAATGCTCATTTTTTTAAGGAGTACTAGAAGAAACAACCTGAATATAAATGGATAATATAGTCATTGATATGATCATCTATTGGAAAACACTGTCACTGACTTTCTCATCCAATGGAGGAGGCTGGGAAAACACTATCATTGACATGAAAAGACTGTTTGATTCTCCAAATCTACTTGTCTAGCCTCAGGGTGGCCCATATGGCCTCTCATTGGAGAATGACTCTCGATGCTACCAAATTTAACAACAGAAAGGTTTCCTGAATTCTCTGATGGAATTATAGAATCTTAAGTTTACTATTTTTGTGATGTTTTTAAACGCATCCCCATGGCCGCGTTTTATAGGAGAAGAATATAATCTCAACCTTGAAGTAGTTTCCATTTTAACTCCCTTCATGTATTAATGATATTTCATAAAGTTAGTGTGCATTATGGAAGACTAATTCATTGGAATATATGAAGAATGAGGTCTAAACAAGTCCACACATACCCACTACATTTCCTAAATAATAATGCACACATTTATGAGTTGTTAGCTAACCAAATTTTGAATTAAAGAGGACCATGAAATATTTGAATATTTTACCATGCAACACACATAGAAAATATAAGATAAATTCCATCATCCATAAAATGGTAAACTAATGGTTTTGACTAGATTTGATGAGGTACAAAAATACCATAACATGATGTGATGGGGTGCATGATGTAGATAAAACATGAATTGATGATGTTTGCATGTATGACTAATTGAATGCAATAGGTGAGGAAAATTAAGGTGATAATGATTTCCCCCTAATGTGTGAGGTTAGGAGAAAATCCTATAGTCTAAATACATCATGTTTTTCTCAGCCAAATGTCATGAAAACACAATATTGTTGAGAGTGAGAAGAGCATTTGAGTAGAAAGGATTGTCTAAAAACTAGTAATGGATAACACCTAAAAAAGAATTAAAAACCACAATGTTGGGTGTCAATGAGGTGGGCATATCCATGCTCATGAAGGCATCTCAACAAAGTTCAATATAGGATCATGGGACACATAGGATCAACAAAGTTCAATGGTATTCAAGTAGAGCTAGGACACATGAACCATCAATGTGTATGAATTTCAATCGTGTGATGATGAGTTGGCATTGAGCATGTGACAAACTACTAAGTCAAGGATCAATTATGACTCTCCTTGCCTAATGTAGGGACAATGACATGTGATGAATCACACCCTATCATATACCCATTTGATACAAATCAATTGTGAGTTCTTGAGAAAAACCAACAAATCCAACTCGACTTTTAGAATTCAATTTAGTGATCACCAGGTAAGAGGGTCTTGACCTCCTCTTTAGTTTTGTCCATTCATTTTCCTATATTTAGGCCTGTATGACCCTTATTAAATACCATTAGGGTTTCTATAAGTTCATATAGGGATAGAGGAGAAAACAAAGCAGGTGCACAACTATTCCATCTTTAGTTTCCTGTGTCACACAAGGGGTCAACTAACTTTCTACATGAAGTTACTATGCAAATAGTGACATGAAATGAAAATATTCAAGATATAGGTGTGCATTGTGTAGTGTGAAGGTAAATATCCCCATGCAAGGACACTGTGAAATTTTTGGATTGAAAATTGTGCAATGTGAACACTTATGAGGAAACATTATGCATAGATGGCACAAGAAATAAATTATTATATGTGTAGTACAGATGACCTGGTTTTTCTCTTTGATTTTGATTGGTAAATGAGCATATTCACTAAAGGGAGAGAGATTTTAAGGATCTATGGAATGATGTGGTTGGGAAACTAGAAGTGGTAAGTCATCTTGAATGGTATGGATTATTCAAGCTACTTAAAAACCCTTTTATGTCTACTAATGAGGTGTTATTAAGGAGGATCACTAGATTTTGGTATCTTTATGGGGAGTGTTTTGAGATTTAGGGAAAATGTCTAGAGTTGGCACTACTAGACATCTATTTCATGATTAGTTTTCCCTTTTGTGAATAGGTGGGAGATAGTTGGCCCCAACTAGGAGGGGCTAGGACCTTGAAGGAATTGATCAAGTTTCACTGTGAGTGAGGGATGAAGAAGGTAGATGGTGCTATCCCTATTGGTGTGATCTAGTCTAAGGAGATGTGAGATATGGTGACCATGGTAGTGAAAATATTGGGATCTTATGGCCCACATGTTTTCTTGGGTGGCCATATGCTGATGGGGGAGAGAGTTCTAATATAGGGCACACATTTTGGATGGCCCCAAATGTTACTAATTATTCTAAGGAGGAATTTGATGATTTGTTGATGACAAAGTGGGGTTAAACTTGGATTAGGTAAAATTTTGTATTCTTTGAGAGAATCTCAATGCTTATATCACACCATTTAGTTTGATTGCGAAGGACCTAGGAACATAGGATGTAGTGATGGGGAGAGTTGATGAGCCTATGATGTATAATTATATATTTGTATAACTAACACTAATTACATTGTTGTATAATGTTGTGTTATATAATATATAATATATATCCAAAAAAAATGAAAAAACAAATCCATTGGTAACTATCGTGCTTGCAGCCTCACTGATGCAAGATCATCGCTCCACCTAAGAAAAATGATAGCTAGACATCACATTCAGTGCACATTCAATGGAGGAGAGAGGCTCCAAACCTCTCATTTTAAAATTTGAAATTCTAATTAAATGAAATTAAATGTTTGTAAGGATGGAAGAGCAAATCAATGCCTTTGAACATACAGTCGTTAAAGTCACCTTTATTAGGTGACCTGGAACAAATCTTGAGTTGGGTCTCATATCTGAAGATGTAAATGTAAATTAATGAGAGTAGGTAGCTTGGAGGGAAGATCTCGAGGAAACCCTTTTGTAAAAAGATATTTGTATCTAGATTCATTAGGAAGATGAGGTTAGGAACAACAGGAGAGAGTTGAGACTATGTTGCAGTCCAAGCTTTTGTAAACATTTTAATGGATATTCAAATTAATATAAAGAGAAGTTTGTCATGCATATGATTCTATGTATTTTATGTATATTTGATGAATGTCATTTGTTTGTTCATTTATGTTGTAGATGTATTTTAGATTTCGTCTACAGGGTATAGATATAATTTGTTGTCTGTTAGGTTTTTTAATTTCAGTCTGGGTTATTTTGTGGCTTAATGCAAGGGGTTGCATGACAGAGTGTTGAGGACTCTGTGAGCCAGTGCAAGTGTGCATGTCTAAGTTCTGTGTTGAATTCAGGCAAAGAAATGCCAGGAGGGCACACCCGAGGAATCATAAACTCAAAAAAGAACCTCAAGGTTACTGAACACCTTCGAGGTAGGATTGTGTAGAAGAAAGCACAGAAAGAAAATAAAATTGTTGAGGATTTTGTATAGCTCTGCCATGTGGGCATCGAGCAAGTGCAAGGATTGCACCAAGGAACTTTTTTTTGAGTTCAATGAGAAGAGAAGTGTCATATATAAGACACTCACAGATTTACTGAATACTCTAGAAGCTCGGAAAGGAGTGCTTGAGCGAAATTTTCCAAGAGGGCACTTCCATCTCTTCTAGGGATGGAAGGGACAGAGACCTTTGAGGTCTAAGAAGTTAAAAACTCAAGGAGGAAGGAATTGTTGATGAACACTTTGGAGGAAGGCTTGTGCAAGCAATGTATCAGGTCAACACTTACATGAAGTATTGAAGACAACCGATTGAAGGCCGGTCAAGCACAAAGAGTGTGAAAACAAGAAAATTGTTTCAAGTTTAAAAGCTCAGGTGGAGCACCAAAGGTATTCTAAAGAAGAGGAAGAGTTGAGCCCCATTGGAGATCTGAGTCAGTTTGAAAGCTCAAGAAGGATAGCACAACAATGTGCAGGGATCCTGTAAGGAGTTGTAGAGGTAGAGAAACTCCTATGAGGTTTCAAAATGAGGAAAGCTCAGGAGACAGTGCAGCTTAAGAAGCACAGTTGAGACCCAAAGTCACTGGGCTCACAAATGAATCAAAGGTCGAAGCCTTTGACATTTAGGAAATATTCCAAGTCTGGGAAGAAAGCACAAAACATCAGGAGGAGTGAAAAATGTCATCAGATCAGCTGCAAGAAAATATATTGACCATCAAATCCACATCCAGACACTCAGGAGAGAGCACAAGAGGAAGAACAAATCTAAACCGCCTGATCTGGCGTGTGGATTCAGACCTCGGTAGATCCGAGAGTTTAAGGATTCAGACTGTAGACTAAAACTCGTGAACCCTGAGTTCACGAAAGGATAACAATTGTTGATCAAAGGAGGGTTCTGGACCATTGATTTTGTCCCAAGGAACTCGTGAGTTCAGGAATCGGGGAAAGGGAGGAAATGTGTTTCAACTTCGTGATCCATGAAGTCCCGATACGTGAAGGCTTGGTTTAGGCCACTAGATTCACAAGACACGTGGTGAGCGATCAACATTTAACTGACTCGCACATAAGAGAATCTAAAGGGTAGGACTCTAGGAATTCGCAAGGGTCGAACTCGTGAAAGGATCTGAGCCATTGGATCACAAGAGAGTCATGACCATTGATTTGGGCGAATGGACTTTGGAGGTTCAGGGATTGGAATTTGAAGTAAGGAGGAGAACTACATTCCAATTTCACGAGTCATGAGATCACACAGTGCTCGGAGGATTGGGTGAGGGTCATGGAGAATGGTAACATGAGAGAGAATGAGGGAGGAGCTAGCTAGTGCTCTAGCACTAGTTTGATGTTTAGGTTTTAGATGATTCAAGGTGACTGACATGAAGAATCCTTGAAGTCGTGAGTTTCAAAACTCTTGTTGGGTTAGGCTCTTGGTCAGTGTCAGTGGTCGCATGGAGGGGAAGCTCACGTCTGGTGCTTGTTCATGTAGGCTAAGCTTCACAAGGACATGTGTACTTTTTGTGGGATTCTAGTAGGAAATTGAAGATATAATCCAACTGGAGGGTGAGAAGATCCAGTGATCGGTAGGTCAGCGGACCCTACCAAGGTGGGGGGTCGGCATCATGTGTTATCAGAGATGATTTTTTTTTTTCTTGTAGAAAGCATGAAAAAGAGGAAAAGATATAAAGGAGATAGTTTGATACCATCATGTGGTGTCAGAGAGAGAATTTTCATCTATATATTTCAGGCGAAAGAGAAAAAGAAGACAGAGTGTTGATGCTCTCTGTTGATTGTTTGCAGGTGTGCAACAACCAATAGACATCCAGATGAGCTGTAGGAGAAGTTTGGAATGCTCTCAATTGTAGAGTGTGTTGGGAACCTATAATCATAGGTAACTCGATTCTTTGACTATTGATTTGGAATTTCTCTCGTGATGACGAAGTCTGGCTCGGTCGATCCCGTTTCTTCCCTCCATTCATTTTGTTCGATCCTCCATCACTCTGTTGCATCCTTCATCCACATTGCGCCCTGACTCCCTTGTCCTTTTGTCCCATTGACTACCTCTCGCCCACCCCTCATCCATGCATGAATAAACAAACTTAGGATAATAAACGAATAATGTTAAGGGGTTAGTGGCATTTTCTAAATGCTTGTTAGCCCAATAAAGTTGTTTTAGTAGGATAATGTAAAAACTAATAATGATTAGATTAATTATTAATTAATTATTATTTAATTATTAACTTAGTCTAATTAAGTTGGTTGTTTAAGGTTAGTAATTGGGATTAATTAAATATTAAATAAAACAAATTAAAAAAAACAAAACATATAAAAATCAAACACAAAACAATAAAAAAATAAAAAACAAAATATAACAAAAAAGTAATAAAACAATTAAAATACAATATAAAACATAAAATAAAAAAAACAAATATAAAAAAACAAAGTAATAAAACCAAAACATATAATAAAATAAAACAAAACAAAAAAAACAAACATAAAAGAACTAAACAAAAATGTAAACAATAAAAATAATATTAAAACAAAAAACAAATAACAAAAAATTAAAAAAATAACAAAAAACATGCTATCCTAAGTCTACGCCACCCAAGACTTCACACATCATGCCCCCATCCAAATTCACATCATATTAATCAACGACCGTTAAAAATTCCAGACCCCCCCTCACTATCTAGAGTTTAATGAGAGGGGGGGGGGGGGTCCGGAATGGTAGTTTACAAAAACCACCCCCTTGACAGGTGTTTCCTCCCTATTCCAGGGGACACCGCCCCCCCATAAAACCTCTTACCACCTCAGGGGGGGTCTGGAATACCACCCATCACGAAAAAATCGTCTTTTTCATTTTTTTTGCCTATTTTCACTTGTTCAGCATGTCTTCGTCCGACGCCTCTTTTTGGCAAATGAAAATGAATTTTAAGAAACCGAGAGAGGCTTTTATCTTTAACTAGATGAGAAACAAAAAAATATATCAGTTTTTTCACAGGTGCCACGAGCAGGGAGAATCAAAGCCATCTTCGAGGCCCTTTTTCCCAGATTTTCGCTTTTCCGTTACAATCCTGATTTTGCGGGCGCTGTTACGGACATATGGAGACGAATTTGGAAAAATCGAAGGAGGTTTTTGTCCAGAACATGCCCATATCCAATAAAATCCTTCATTTTTTTCCAAGGTGTCAGCATTGAAGAGAAAAAAATGTCTGTTCGGACCCCTTTTTTGCATAAATTAGGCCCGTCTTTCATGGCAGGCAGTTCCAGAATTTAGGGGATTCATGGATATTTTTGGTCGAGGCGGTTAAAATGAACGATACAATTGGTTTGGATATATCCCCTATTTAGTCATAGATGATTTTGAATGTAAAGGTTGTTGATCTCACACCAAGGAAGGCTATTCCCTGTAACATTTTTCTGATTCACCAAGATTACAAAGGGACTTTTTCACAGGATTCCTGTGTGTCGTCGATTGGTGAGGTTTTCTTGCTTCGTTGAATGTGTTTCTAATCAGTATTCATTATGTTTCTCTCTTTATAATTTTCAAAAGGATATTTAACGCAGAATTTATCCCTGATACTCTGTGCAATGCTTTTGAGAATCTTAATGTTTTCCTCTGATACTACAATGAACAAATTCTCTGATCTACATTTCCTTGCCCTGTGGAAATACCTTATAGACCTGTGTTCAATTTCAATCTTGT
Source organism: Picea mariana (assembly GCA_032191745.1). Classification (NCBI taxonomy): domain Eukaryota; kingdom Viridiplantae; phylum Streptophyta; class Pinopsida; order Pinales; family Pinaceae; genus Picea; species Picea mariana. The sequence continues at coordinate 177,703 of JASDQU010739144.1, forward strand.
CACAGACCCCATAGCCCAAAGGTCTTCTTTTTTTGTCTCAACCAGAAAACCCCAAGAACATAACCCTATTCTGCATAGCTAGCATAATATCCTCTTCCAACAAAGTTATATCTGACAGAGAGATCCCTCTCTGAGTATTGGAGGGCTAGATCCAAGACTTGAAGTGGTTTTGATGTTGCCTGTGTGACTGCCTCCATAGCCTTGGGAAAATTACAGAGCGCTATCAGAGTGGACAATAGACTTGCCAGGTAGGTAGGTAGAGGAAGAAGATGGCTACTAAAGGACAAAGGAGTGGTCAAGGCAAAGACTGCCAACAGAAAATCAAGATGAGATGGACCAAGAACTCGGCGAGATAAGAGCACAAATGGAGAAGATTGCATTTAAAATGCAGTAGGATACAAAAGTGCATTGGGTGTATGAGTGGCCCATGAAGAAGAAGGTGAAGTGGACGGTCAAGGAATTGTTAGCCAGAGGACAACAAAGTTTGTTGAGAGTGTGGTCGAGGTATGTTGAAAGCCTCAAAGGAGAAGAGGAGATGGTTCATATCTGTGAGACAGAAGATATGAAGAGTCTCAGTGATGATGGGGAGAAGAGATCAAGCAAAGCTCTCATAATATGACAGGTGGGAAGTGAAGAAAGTTTAGGTTTCCAGGTGGGCAATGGAGAGAGATCAATGAATCTCATAGACTAGAAGGAGGGCAGGGCAAAAATCCCAATTTTCTAGGAGGGAAAGGGACAGAATATGAACTCATTTGAGAGTTCATATCAGTAAGGAGAGATGAGGGAGGAAGATTAGAGCTATATTCTGATCATTGGGAGAATTCATATATTCCTACCAGACAACCTAGTTAAGCCAAGAGAATGTGTTGTAGATGCAATAACATAATAAGGACAACCAACAATGACTGTCATAGAGGAAGAAGAAATGGAGCAGACATCAAAATCTTCCCCAACGAAACAAGAACATGCAGATAAGGTGCTCACTCCATGGGAGAAGGAGTTAAATATGCTGGAGGATTGGTTGAAAAATCTAGAACCAGTAGATGACTGCCATGAGAAGACATTGATGCAGATTTTGGGAGTAGGGAATTTGACAAAATTTCTCAAAAATTTTGGCCAGGAAGCTGAATAGATGATGACTATAGCACTGAGGCCTACAACATAAGATGAATCAGAATTCAATTCTGGGAAGCAGCTGGAGGAAGATGGAAATATGCCAGCAGGAGAACTGACAGAAGAAAATCTGTCATAAGGTGAAGCTGAAAAACAGATTAGTCATGAGACTGTAGAAGAGGATTTTGCAGTAGGGTAGCCAATTAGTGCCACAGGAGATGAATATAGTAGGGGGATCGAGTTGATCTACCCATTGTCAAGGAGGAACTTCAATAGAGAATACTTCTAGAGAGCCATCCATTGGAGCAACTAGAAGAGGTGGTCGAGAAAATAAGGAGGATGATGTTGAGGTCAGTGCAAGAAGAAGTTAGCAAAGGGAAGATAAGCAGAAGGAAGCCTGCAAGAGCAGCAGGGAACGAAAAACAACAATGACAAAGAAATGGAGTAGATGGACATCTCCAAAGGATATTTTGGGATCTAGGTGGATTTCAACAATAGAGTGGAGGAGCTCATGATTATTCCTATAGTGGAGTATGATACAGGATCATCGCTCCACCTAAGCAATGCACCAAAAATATAGCACATTCAATGTGCATTCAATGGAGGAGAGAGGCTCTAGACCTCTCATTTTAAAATTTGAAATTGTAATTAAATGCAATTAAATGTTTTTAAGGATGGAAGAGAAAATTAGTGCCTTTGAACATGCAGTCGTTGAAGTCACCTTTATTATGTGAGCTGGAATATATCTTCAACTGGGTCTCAGATCTCAAGATGTAAATGTAAATTAATTAGAGTAGGTAGCTTCGAGGGAAGAGCTTGATGAGCCCCTTTTGTAAAAAGATCTTGGTATCTAGATTCATTAGGCATATAAGGCTAGGAACAAAAGGAGAGAGTCGAGACTCTATTGCAGTCCAAACTTTTGTAAACATTGTAACAACCATTCAGATTAATATAAAGAGTAGTTTGTCTTGCATATGATTCTATGTGTTTTATGTGTATTTGATTAATCTCATTTGTGTGTTCATTTATGCTATAGATGTATGTTAGATTTTGTTTGTAGGTTATAGAGATAATTTATTGTTTGTGAGGTTTGTTGATTTTAGTCTGGGTTCTTTTGTAGATTAATGCAAGGGGTTGCATGACAGAGTGTTGAGGACTCTATGAGCCAATGCAAGTGTGCACATATGAGTTCTGTGTTGAATTCAAACAAAGACATGCCAGGAGGGCACACCAGTCATAAAATCAAAGGAGAACCTCAAGGTTACTGAAGACCTTGGAGGTAGGACTTTGCAGAAGAAGGCATAGAGAGAAAACATAATTGTTGAGGATTTTGTAGAGCTATGGCAGGTGGGCATCGAGTGAGTGAAAGGAGTGCACTAAGGAATTTTTTTTCGAGTTTAGTTAGAAGAGAAGTGTCAAGGAGAAGAAACTCACAGAGTTACTGAATAATCTACAAGATCAGCAAGGAGTGCTTGAGAAGAAGTTGCCAACAAGTCACTTGCATCTCTTCGAGGGAAAAAGGGGATAGAGAAATTTGAGGTCTGAGCAGTTGAATCTCAAGGAGGAAACAAAAGTTGTTTAAAACTCTGGAGGAAGACCTGTGCAAGGAGTGAGCCAGGCCAACACTCAGACGAAGTATTGAAGACAACCAGTTGAAGGTGGGTCAAGCATAAGGAGTGTGCAGAGAAGGGAATTGTTTCAAGTTCAAAATATCAGGAGGTCGAGTGAAAATGTGTGCCAGGAGGAACACAAAAAGTCTTCTAAAGAAGAGGAAGGGATGAGATCCTTTGAAGATATGAGTCAGTTCGAAATCTTGGGAAGGATATCACAACAATGTACATGAATCCTACAAGGAGTTGTAGAGGTCGAGAAGCCCATTTGAGGTTTCAGAGTGAGGAAATATCAGGAGAGATTGTGACATAAGAAGTGCATTAGAGACCCAAAGTCACTGGGCTCGTGAAGGAATTAAAGGTCGAAGCCTTGGACATTTAGGAAATATTCAAAGTCTGGGAAGAAAGCACAAAATATCAGGAGGAGGAGAAACAACTATCGTCAGATCAACTGTAAGAAAATATCTGGACTATCGAATCCACGTCCAAACACTTAGGAGAGATTGAAAGAGGAGGAAAAGATTTGAACTGTCAGATCTTTCACATGGAAAAACAACCATTGGATCCGGAGGAAGGTGCAGGAGGGTTAAACCCTTGAATAGTGTACATGAGGGTGGACTTTGTGAAGTCCCGAGTTATAAAATCATCAGAGTCATCCATCGTCGAAGGATAGGTGGGAGTAGATCTGTGAGTTCAAGGATTTGTACCTTTGGAGGTTGAGAGAGGAGAAGAACAAGAAATCATGAACCCAAAATTCATGAAAGGATCACAACCATTGATTGAAGGATGGTTTTGTACTGTTCAGTTGGTCCCAAGGAACTCTTGAGTTCGGGAATCGGGGAAAGGGAGGAAATGTTGTTCAAATTTGTGAGTCACAAAACCTTGGTTTAGGCCTTTTTATTCAGAGGACGCATGGTGAGTGATTAACATTTCGCTGACTCACACATCAAAGAAGTGAAAGGGAAGGAATCTAGGAATTCATGAGGGTTGAACTCACGAAAGGATTTGAGTCATTGGATCACAAGAGATTCATGATCGTTGATCTGGGAGAGTGGATTTCAAAGGTTTGGGGATTAGACTTTGAATCAAGGAGGAGAACTATGTTACGATTTTGTGAGTCATGAAATCACGAAGTTCTCAAAGGATTGGGCCAGGGTCATGGTGAATGGTCACACAAGTGAGAATAAGGGAGGAGGTAGCTGTTGCTCTAGTGCTAGTTCGAAGTTTGGGGTTTAGATGAGTCAAGGTGACTCGCATGAAGAATCCAAAAAGTCACGAGTTGTGAAACTTGTGTTGGGTTAGGCTCATGCTCATCATTGGTGGTCGCGTGGAGGGGAAGCTCACATCTAGTGCTTGTTTGCACAGGCCGAGTTTCACAAGGACCTATGGATTGTTTGTGGGATTCCAGCGGGTAATCGAAGAGCTAATCCAGCTCGAGGGTGAGAAGATCTAGTGACCAGGAGATCAACGGACCATGCTGAGGTAGGGGGTCAATATTACTCACCTCATGATCAACGATGCATTTTGATCATATTGATGTCATATAACCTCACTGCAATATTTATTTATCGATTGAAACTATGTGTTGATACCCTATCTCACCTCACCATATTCTATCTAGAGCAGAGATGAAGCTGCACCATTGGAGTCCTATCTGACCTCACCACATTATTTCTAGAGAAGAGCTAAAGCTGTGGCATTGGATCCCTATCTCACCTCACCACATTCTATCTAGAGCAGAGCCAAAGATTCTACATTGGAGACAAAGGAGAACTGGAGCTACTACATTGGAGACATAGGAGCCCTAGTTTGAGTGAAAAAGGTTTCCTATCTCTAGAAATGCTGCCAAAATCATTGGTAAGTGAGTAAAAGATATTGGTGGTAGAGAATAATCTTCCTGTAGAATCTCATTGGTTGGAAGCCCTAAATTTTCAATAGCTAACACTTTGTACATGAATGCTTGGTTTTTTCAACACCTATGTTACATTTATTTAGGAAACAAATGTTATAGGAAGGAAAATCCCAACCAAGAGAACTAGCAAAATAGCCCAAGGAAATGTACCCATTAGATCATTGTGAACTAGCTTCAGAACTTTGGTAGCTCTTGATTTTTTTCGCTTGTTAATGGTCATTTTTTATATCTTCATTTCTTTGATATTTTTTGTAACATTGTTTGAGGATTTTGAGGACTCTTTAGTGCCTCAATTTGTAGCAAGGGAATGTTCTTTGTATTTCTTTAAATCACACATGTGTATAAACATATCTTTATCGCTAGTCAACACAACATAAAAATCATGAAGGGATGGCATCTTCCAAGCAGTTCCAAAATAATTATTGGTGGCATAGAATGTGGAAATGAAAATATAGTAATTGGGTCCAAGTTTGGAAATAATGGACAAAAAAAATTATTCATCTTCCTTGTCAATCCTGCACAACATCAATTGTAGCCTCGAGATTTTAAGTTGGTGAGAAATTCTTGGATGGTGTCAAAACTTCCTAGGATAAATACGATGATCCCCTTCTCTAGGTGGTGTCCTCTTAACACGTCATTCTTCCCAAACAATCCTTCCAAAGTAGTCCAGATTTGATTGGGTGAACTACCAAATTTAATGTGGAAAAGAAGATCAAGAGAGATGGATAGACATAACAAACCATACACTTCATCACATCTGTTAAAACACTTCATATTTTCATCATCTATTATAGGTTCAAATTTAATCCCCATCATGATTCTAAATAGGCCTCCAATCCTAAAAAAAAAAATAACATATTTTATTTCCACTCATGGTAGTTAAATGGTGTAAAAAAAGGAAATTTACTTCAATCCATTACTATAGATTCATTCTACCATATAATATATTTTTGTAGTTGAGGGAAGGAATCTTCGAAACAATAACCCTACTATGGAACTATGATTTCTATAGAAAAAATCTAGTTTCTTTAAGGCCATTAAATAAACTATCTAATAGATCCTTTTGTAACTTAATAGAAGAGTGTTTACAACACCATGAAGTGACTATAGAATATAGAATCTAGTAGTGTAATAGAAGGATTCCTTTAAAGTTGTGAAAGATACTTAAAAATAGATACTTCAATCACATAAATAAAGAGTGTTTTCACAACCACAAAGAAATTGTGTAACAGTGACTTATTTATCATAATAGAATTGGATTCCCACACCAAGAAATTGTCTCCTAATCATGCATGCAATTTTTTACTGCACCATGAGGAATTTCCCTAGGTAAGTAGGTGGTATTTTTAGCAATATTCACATAATGTGCACCAACAAATTGAGCCACAACAAAGCCCCCACAAAACTAGATGTTTTGTAAAACTAGACATTTACAAAAGAGTATTGCTATGCTCATTAATTGACTTACATAAACAACAATATTGGTCTAAGTAGTACAAATGCAAGTGTTTTCTAGAGAGATTCTATAAATAAAGGCATGCCAAGAATCTCTCACTAAATCAAGAAAGAAAAAAAATATAAGATTAATTTCTTGTGTGTATGAAAGCACTAAAGAAAATAATGAATGCAAGGTAAAAATGACACTAAAGCAAGTGTGTTGAAGTAAGCAAGTGCATTTTCATATGCATCAAAACTTATAGATAGTTGCAGTTCAAATATTTTGATCGATACATGTAGGGGTTTGAAGCCCCATTCTTGTTTATTAGGGCTTCTCAGGTCTCTTCCAACCCCTTCCTTCAACATGGGTGCATCATTTCTTATGTACCTAGTCCGGTCATAGTTGGGATGTAATTCAAATTTTAACACCAATATATATGTGTATGCGATTGATTATGTCATATTAATATATTTTGGCCATGGTTTCTTGCATAGTGTTGTATTCGAGACTTCTTCATTGTATCACTATTTATATCATGAGTTATCTCAATGAGTATGGGTATGCCTACCTTGTCCCATTGAGATCATGTAGCTCACCACCTTGTGACCCTTTTGTTGACAAGTAATTTTTTGTGGCCTCTTCGATGGTTGCGCCTCTATTTTTTTCGTATGGCATTTTTATCTCTAACATGGATATGGATATTTATTTCGTGCCTCTATTTTTTTCATAGAAATACTGCACACATAGTAATCTATCAAGAAATTATTTCTTTGCTTAAAACCTCCTTCTCCTTCCCATATATAGTTTTCGTCGAAGTTGAAATTATTTTATTTAATTTTCCTCTTGCATGGTTTAAAGAGATGATTCAAAATGGCATCAGTTTCACGACCACTCCTTTGAGTAACAACAACCTAAAATCAAGCGCTAATTAAAATTTATCTAGCAACTTTTCTAGGTCTCTTCAAACTCATCTTAGCTTAGGTGTAGAGCTTTAGAATAGGATTGTGAGAGTACCTTTCCAAAGCTGCTAAAAAAACATAGATCCTTGATTTAGGGAGTGAAATCCAGTTTCTATATCATTGACTTTGGGAATCCATTGTAGCACAAGGGTCATTCATGAGGTCACATTGGGGCCCTCAAAGTAATAAACCCTACCTTTTTGGTCTTGGTGTCGACTTTCGACTATCCCCCCTCTACTTCTGTATAGTAGGTGGTACCATAGAGGCCATAATATTTTATACTTCCTACACAAGGTGACAACACATTGAAGGTGGTGTTGTACCTGGTATTGACGTTGTCTAGACTCACTCAGACTCCTTGGAGGGTTTCACACTACTCGATGAGGTAACTTGCACCAGGGCATTAGTTCGTTAAGAAAGTTGTCAACGTAAATTTCCCATCTGCCAAAACTCAACCCCTTCGTGCATCGATTCTGCGATGTTGGATTCCATCACCAACTAGCACTTCCTTGTGAGAAGGTTTGTTTGCATGCTTGACTCCTAGATTAATTAGCATGTGTTTTTTTTATCCTTAGTTGGACTTAGGATTGAGTTTTTGTCTAATGGCATCAATTCCAGGTTAATTCCTCATTTGATCAATACAAAATATGGATACCATTAAAATAAAAGTTAATAAAGAGGTAACAAATAGCTCATACCTGACTTACGTCTTATAATTCTCGAACATTTTTCTTTACACTTAGTGCAACAAACACCAAATGGAATGGTTTACACAAGGTCAATGGATAATGTTATTGGAAAATTCAAAATATTATCATAAACCTACATCTCACATATTTGTACATGCACCATAGATTGACAATCTTTCATGAAGAGGTCCGGAGAAATGCCTCCATGAAAAATTGTCCACATTAGAATTGTCCATGTCCTTGATGGAAATATATAAAATTCCCTTCAATATATTTTAGTCCTTGTCCTTCTTAAAAAGAATGATCCCATTATGGATGTGGTCAAAGACTACTTTTATCCCCCCTCTATCTGGTAAATGTTACTTCTTATACTAGCCTTCCCCTACAATAGGGAGTTTTGTGTCCCTTTTCTCGAAAATAAGTGAGGTTCCTCTTCTTTCTCCCAACATTCTCCCAACCTCTTGGAAAGGAATACATGCAGCCTCAAAAATAGCGTTTAGGGAAACTAGAGTATAATCATGAACATGTTCAACATTCCACCCTCTTTCATCCATGGTATATGACCATGTACTCATCCAAGTATAGGAGGCGAAGGTGGGAATATACAACCACTTGGTTTTCCTCCAAAGTGTTCAGCTAGATTTCTCATAATGCCTTGATATATTGTGAGGTCCTCACATTCAACTCACTAAACCACCCTCTTAGCTTGAAACTCACCTCTCTTCCAAGCAAGAGGGAAGCCCCTCCACTTAGATCAATAGTTGTTTCCCTTGATCTGACACTCTCTTAGCCTCTTCAACATATCCCCATTTTTATGGAACAAATACATTTCATTCTTTATTTCAAGTGGTTGCTCCACTCACTATCTTTGTCTCTAGGATTAGTAGGTGCATGGATTCTAACAATGATTAGTATGTGCATGGATTCCGACATCCTCCCCCACTTATGTTTAATGTTTCCCCAACAACATCCTTGTAAATTCTACATGTCTCTGTCAACTAAATACTATACTACACAGACTCTCCGTAGTGGTTGCTTCGTCAATCCGAGTCTTGGTTTTCATTTTATGCCCAGTTGTAAGTCGCATCAGAAACCATTTTGGGGACTCTTGGAAATTCCTCCTTGGGGCATAAAATCCTAACGAAGCAACATTTTCTAGTTCCATGATATGTTGCATGCTTGTTTCGTAATTGACTAGGTGACCACATTGTCCATCTTCTCCCAAGGCATGGTTTCATAAATTAGACCCCTAAAAACAAATGTTGCATTGCTTCTTACTGAGAAAAGCACTAGTTGTCGAAATCGATGAAAAAACCAGCTTTCAAGGGGTTGGAACCATGAGTGAGGGGTACTTTAGCTAAAATCCTATGCCAATAATCCAACAGAGATGACGTTTCCTTACTCTGAGTCTTGGTTTTCATTTTATGCTTAGTTGTAAGTCGCATCCCAAATCATTTCGGGGACTCTTGAAAATTCCTCCTCAGGGCATAAAAGCCTAATGGAGAAACATTTTTGAGTTCCATGAGATGTTTCATGCTTGCTTAGGCATGGACTAGGTGAAAAAATTTTCCATCTGCTCCAAAGGCATGGTTTTGTAAATTGGACCCCTAAATCTAAATGTTACATTGCTTCTTACTGAGCAAAGAACTAGTTATCAAAATCGATGAAGAAAACAACTTTAGAGGATTGGAAATGGGACTGAGGGGTTATCTAGATAAAATCATATCCTACTAATCCATCAAAGTCAACGGTTCCTCAATCCGAGTCTCGTTTTTCATGTTATTCCCAATTGTAAGTCGCATCCCAAAACATTTCATGGACTCTTGGCCAATTCCTCCTCAGGGCATAAAAACCTAACAGAGAAACATTTTTTAGTTTCAGAAGATGCTGCAAGATTTCTTAGGTATGCAATATATGACCACATTGTCCATCTTCTCCTCAGGCATGGTTTCATAATTTTTTTTTTTTAATCCAACTGTTCCAATGCTTCAAACTGAGAAAAACACTAGTTCTCGAAACCATTGAGTACTGCAATTTCCGAGGCATGGCACATGGGAGTGAGGGGTGATCTAGATGAAATACATACTCATTAATCCATTAGAGTCAACGGTTCCTTAATATGATTCTCTATATTCTCTATATGCCCAGTTGCAAGTTGCATCCCAAACCATTTCGGGCAGTCTTGGCCAATTCCTCCTCATGGCATAAAAACCTAACTGAGTATCATTTTTGAGTTCCATGAGATGTTGCATGCTTTTTTAGGCACATAATAGGTGACCACATTCTCCATCTACTTAGGAGGCATGGTTTCTGTTATAACCCTATAATTCATAGTATCATCTGGTGACTGGAAATCCTTTCACTCTAGGTGTATTTGGGTTTGCAAATAATATTTCATCTCTGCAAATTATTTTCAAGGGAAGCAGTGCACTTAACCCTCAAAAAGTCATTAAGCCTAAGTTTTTCCTCATATATTTCATTTTCACCTGGAGAATAAAGAACGCACTTAGATCGATGGTCGGTCTAGCGGCGCGTAGATCAATGACTGACAGTGGATTCCAGACTGCCTCGACTGTTCTGTTTTTAATGGTGGGGGGGGTCCGGAATGGTGATTAAAAAGTGCACCCAAATCTACAGTTGTCATGGAGGCTCACTGATGGATGGTCTACAGGCGATTCTGGACCCCCCCCGGATCATTTTGCCTTTAATGATGGGGGGGGGTCCGGAATGAGGTGGGTTTTTTTCGGTGGGCCCTATCCCAACGTGTCATCCATCCATTGCATCAGGCCTCCTTCATTCCATGCTACATCCTTCATTCACGCTGCACCTGTCAGTTCCTCACCCTTCATTCATTCACCCCTTTGCAAATGTTACCCCTCCATGAATGAACAAACTTAGGATAAAAACATTAGGTTAATAATCATGATTAAACCTATTAATAATAAATTAATTAATAATTGAGTTAGAATGTTAGTAATTATTCAATTGTTAATTAGTTAGTTTAGTAACTAAGTTAGTTTTTATTAATTAATGTTAAATAAAACAATATTAAAATAAAAACATAAAAAACAAAACATTAAATAAATATATTAAAAAATTAAAACAAAACATAAAACAATATAAAAACATAATAATAAAAAAAATGTAATGAAACAATTAAAACATAATAATAAAACATATATAAAAAACAAATTATATAAAAAACAAAATATAATATATATATATATATATATATATATATTAAGAAAAAAAAAACTTAAAACTAAGCTATCCTAAGTTTTCCTACCCCCCGACTCCCGTACACTCATCACATCATAAATCTAAATCAACAAATGAGAAAAATTCCGGACCCCCCCTCGCCATTCAGAGTTTAACGAGAGGGGGGGTCCGGAATGGTAGTTTCCAAAAACCACCCCCCAGACAAGTGTCAGCCAAACAATCTATAGGATCCCCCCCCAAAATAAAAAATCACTTACCACCTCAGGGGGGGGTCCGGAATACCGCCTTCCCGAAAATAAAACCGCTTTTCCCATTTTCACCATTTTTTGCCTGTTCAACATGTCTTCGTCCGACGTCGTTTCTGGAAAGATGAAAACGAATTTTAAGAAACCGAGAGAGGTTTTTCTCTGTAAGGGGATGAAGAAAACAATCCTCTCCCAGGTTTTTCACTGGTTCCACGAGAAGGGACAATCAAAGCCATCTTCAAGGCCCCTTTTTCCAGATTTTCACTTTTTCGTTACAATCCTGATTTTGCGGGAGTTGTTACAGCCAGCTGGAGGCGAATTTGGAAGAACCGAAGGAGGTTTCTATCCAGAACATGCCCATATACAATAAAATCCTTCATTTTTTTTCCATGTGTCATCTTTGAATAGAAACAAATGTCTGGTAGGACCCCCTTTTCGCAAAAAACCGGTCCATCTTTGATGGCGGACAGTTCTAGATTTTGTGGGATTTGTGGCTATTTTTGGCCGAGGCGGTTAAAACTGACTCACAAAATTTGTTGGGGGATCTCCCATATTTATTCATAGATGATTTTTGATGTAAATGTTGTTGATCTCACTCCCAGGAAGGCTATTCCCTATAACATTTTTCTGATTCACCAGGAATACAAAGGGACTTTTTCACAGGATTCATGTGTGTCGACGATTGGTGAAGTTTTATTGCTTCATCGAATGTGATTCTAATCAGTATTCATTATGTTTCTCTCTTTCTATCTTTCAAAAGGAGAATTAACGTAGACTTCATCCCTAATAATCTGTGCAGTGCTTTTGAGAATCTTAATGTTTTCCTCTGATACTACAATGAAGAAATTCTTGGATGCTTTTTTGTTGTAGTTGATTATCTCGTCTGTTCCTCTTTTACATCACTTTATTTCTAAAAATTCCAACGTCTTCATTACCTTTCCCTGTGGAAATACCTTATAGACCCGTGTTCAATTTCAAACTTTTCACATACCCCATATCCCCATGGTCTTCTTTTGTTGTCTCAACCAGAAAATCCCAAGAACATAACCCCATACTTTCATAGCTAGCCTAATATCTCTTCAAACAAAGTTATATCAAACAGAGAGATCCCTTTATGAGTCTCGGAGGGATAGATCCCTGACTCGAAGTGGTTTTTATGTTTCCTCTATGACTTTCATCACAACCTTGGGAAAATTATAGAGTGCTAATAGAATGGCAACTCCACTCGTGACTATCCCCAGTAGTACACTTCAAAGCTCCAGATCTGATCACTGATGGTGGATAGTGATTAGACACAAGAAGGATGAAATCATTCACCTAGTGACTCCAATCAACTCCAGATAGTTCCAACTCAAAGACTCCACTGGAGGAAGAACCTGAAACATGACCAAGAAACCTAGAAAGACCAGGTACTCAAGCTCAAATTACATTCAAGACATCTTTGGTTTTATCTGCAATTATGTTTTGTCTTATTCTAATCCTGATAAAAAGTATATTGTTGAATATTACATTGACCACCTATTTATTGATGAGTCCCAAGAGATCAGATCCCCAATTGTATATTATGTACATACTCATACACCTGTGCACACCCCAGATGCATCTGTAGAAATCCTAGTGAGACATAAGCCTCTTGCTTTATCTCCTACTCTTTCTAAACCTCTGGATGGTTGTAAGCCCCTTGCTTCATCTCCTGTGCTTGCAAAATTCCCAGACCGATACAAGCCTCTAGATTTTCCTCCCATTCTCCATGACCTCTCTGTCAATTACACCAATAATCTTCCCAGGTTTGATGGAGAGAATGCCAATATTACTACTGAAAATCATATCCAAAGTCTTGAGGATTTTCTTGACCTCTTTGAGGTAGAAGATGATGATGTCTACATCAGAATGTTTGCCCTGTCTTTGGGAGGTAAATTCAAAGATTGGTTTAAGAACCTTCCATCTGCAAGCATCAGAAATTTTCAATAGTTCATGCAAGTTTTCTTAGATAGGTGGCTGATCATGAGAAATGTTTTTCTCATCTTGGAAGAGTATGACCATTTGAAAAGACAGCCAGGGGAAACAATACAACATTTTTCAGCAAGGTTCAATAAGGTATATCATGCAATGCCTGTTGATATAAAGCCACCCCTAGGATCAGCCCACTTGCATTTTCCAGATACCTTTGATCCTGAGATGGCATTCCAATTAAGAGAAAGGAACACTGCAAGCCTTGAAGAAATGCAGATAATTGTAGTTGATGTGGAGACCAAATTGCTGATCAAAAGGTCAAAGTTAAAGAACAAAGAAAAGGAGCAGTTGAAATCTTCAGAAGCTAAAATAGACATTCTGGCCAGCACCATGGAAGAGATGATGCAAAAGATTAGCATAAAAGAAGAGATTTCTATCCAAAGACATCATGTTCCATTGATTTCAGAGAAAGAAATGGTCATAGTTCCCAAACATTTTTCTGTTCACCCTTGGTACCATGGTTTGGATAATGATTCTTTCATGTATTCCATTCACCATACATTCGAAGATGAAGTTCAAAATCAAAGAGTGGTGGAAGATTCTCCTGACATGATATGCATGTTCAATGGCATTTCATCCATGGATGATTTACCCAAGTGTGACCAGTATGATGATGATCATGAGGTTGAAATAGAGGTTGACTGTTCAGAGAAATCAGCAGGATGTTGTTGGCAGGAAGAAGATCAGTTACAACTTAGATATGGCAATCAATCTACACATGGAAATTATGACAGCAAGGATCAAAGTGCAGAAAATCTCAGAGTAAGTGAGAACACTTTTCCCTTATGTTTCTCATCTTTTCAATTTCTGAAAAGAAACTCTAGGCTACTTGAAAATAGTGAAGACAAAAATTTCTTTGATCAATCAGTTGAAGATGCCATTAAGGATATGGAGGTTGTTCTAAACCTAGAATCACATCCCTTGACCTACATTGATTTTCAAATTCTTGATGAAAGCTCAGAGCTTAGGAAAAATTATGAGTTAATCCACAATAACTCTGCACCATTATGCTTTAATTCATTTCAGTTTTTGAAAAAGAATCTTGAGTATATGCTAAAGGATAAATACACAGAAAATCAAGAAGTTTCAGTGGAACCAATACATCAGTCAATTCAATTTCTACAGGATCCAATATCAGATGTGTTGGATGACTTGTGTTGTCAAAGTCTTTTTCCATCATCCAGCTATGGGATAAAACACTGTTATGATATTGACATGATCAGGCAGTCAACTTCATTGTCTTTTTCAGCAGAAGACACATTACAAATCCCATCAAAGTAGTTGAAACCATGCCAGGAAATGCATGAGGATGAAAATAACATAGATACAGTGCCAGAGATGCCATCCAAAAATCAAGGAACATGTCATTTCTACCTTGATCCTATAGCTACCTATATGGATAAATTTTTCACTGTAGAGCCTCAATCTATCTCTGGCAGTACCTTTGTTCTTCAAGATTGTCGAGGTCTCTATGGTAAATATCAATCACGTTTTCAGCGGTGGATTTTTCACTTTGCAGTTTTGAGTCGATGGGCAAAGGGTCAAGATGCGCTTTTGAATGTGCAAAAAAGCAGTCAAGCAGTCCACCGGTCTCAGCAACTACTTGATTGGCTTCATTAGCATTTTTTTATTATTTGATTTAAAAAAATTGTCAGTAGCATAGGGTAGGTAGGAAAATGCAAATAAGATCAGTATTCTAAGCATCTCTCTTTCAACAGTGTTTGTTTTAATTTGGTTTCAGTTGCAAGATCACAATAGGTACAGGTTGTAGAATAAGATTTTGGGATCAGCCCAATGGATAAAGCACTGATCTGCATGATTCATAGGTCTATGGTTCCATAGGTCTGTGGTTCTTGACACCTCCTGAAAGAAGATTCCATCCCCAGGTGGAGCCACTGTTATAACCCTATAATTCATAGTATCATCTAGTGACTGGAAATCTTTTCACTCTGGGTGTATTTGGGTTTGCAAATAATATTTCATCTCTGCAAATTATTTTCAAGGGAAGCAGTGCACCAAACCCTCAAAAAGTCGTTAAGACTAAGTTTTTCCTCATATTTTGCATTCACGCCTGGAGAATAAATAACGCGCTTAGATCGACGGTCGATCTAGCGGCGCGTAGATCAACGAGTGACAGTGGATTCTGGACCCCCTCAACTGTTCTATTTTTAATGTGGGGGGTTTCTGGAATGGTGATTAAAAAGTACACCCAGATCTACGGTTGTCATGGACGCGCATTGATGGATGGTTTACAGGTGATTTCGGACCCCCCCGATCATTCTGCCTTCAACGATGGGGGGGGGTCCGGAATGAGGCGGGTTTTTTCTGGTGGGCCCTATCCCAACGTGTCATCCATCCATTGCATCAGGCCTCCTTCGCTCCATGCTACATCCTTCATTCATGCTGCACTTGTCAGTTCCTCACCCTTCATTCATTCACCAATTCGCAAATCTTACCCCTCCATGAATAAATAGACTTAGGATAAAAACATTAGGTTAATAGTCATGATTAAACCTATTAATAATAAATTAATTATTAATTAATTAATAATTGAGTTAGCATGTTAGTAATTAATCAATTGTTAATTAGTTAGTTTAGTAACTAGGTTAGTTTTTATTAATTAATGTTAAATAAAACAATATTAAAATAAAAACATAAAAAATTAAACATTAAACAAATATATTAAAAAATAAAAAAAAAAACATAAAACAATATAAAAACATAATAAAAAAAATACGTAATGAAACAATTAAAACATAATAATAAAACATATATAAAAACAAAATATAATAATAATAATAATAAAATATATTAAGAAAAACAAAACTTAAAAACTAAGCTATTATAAGTTTTCCTACCCCTCGACTCCCGTACACTCATCACATCATAAATCTAAATCAACGAATGAGAAAATTTCCGGACCCCCCTTCACCATCCATAGTTTAACGAGAGGGTGGGGTCCGGAATGGTAGTTTCCAAAAACCACCCCCCGAACAGGTGTTAGCCCCACAATCCAGTGAACCCCCCCCCCAAAAAAAAAAACCTCTTACCACCTCAGGGGGGGGGGGG